>JPKZ01000428.1:0-18993 GCA_000803305.1 Toxocara canis | reverse complement strand
TGCAGTAATATCGTACATATTGGCACACTCAAGTAAACGTTGTAAAACTTAAGAAATCAAAATTTTTTCGACAATGATATCAATTTGTGAAAATGTGGTTGTAAGAAAAGAGAGAAATGATAAGAAGTAAGTGGGTTTTTATTTTTTATTTTTTATTTTTGCAGAGGCGCAGAACGATAAACTTTTACAGAGAACAAATGACAGTTGCTTAGAAGGCAAATCAATCGGATGAGAAATTATAAGCTTAAAGTTTTACTCGAAGAAATACAGATATTGCATTCCTGTTAATATCAAGTCAGTGTTGAAAAATTGAAAAAGAATATCACATGAATTAATGTTAGGCAATATTTGGTGCTATAATCTATTCGAATTGCAGTGATCATGAGATGCCAATTTTAGAACGTCCAGCCAATCGCTGCAAATATCGTTTCTAGGGCCTCCGTAAGGGACGCTGGAGAACGATAAATAGGCCGAAGGATGGGACCACATTCTCGGGTGTTCGAGCTGGAGGTTATGGAGCACTTCGTACATATGAGCATTACCGACATAAGATTAGAGTATGTTTGAGTTGCAGAGTACAACATAGCTTAAATAGCAAAGTGCTTGACCTGCACAAAGCATGGCTTTCATGTCCATGAACGGATGGTTGCGGCTGCTGGCATAGGTTTTTTTTGAAATATTGCTTACCTCACCTAGACAGTACGCACAGCTCGTGCAGTGCAATCAGATTTTAGGGTTGACCATACGCATATATACACACACATCTAATGCAACAAAACATTTGCGTACACCTGGCGTACATTATTCAAGCGTACGACTATACATATTGCACATTTCATAGACCATGAAGATAAGGTTTAAGGTTTAGGTGCATTTTTAAGTACCTTTAAGTATGCTAAAGTACGTTTAAGTACATTTTGACAATACATAAGGTTCAAGTACATATCATAGATCACGAAGCAGATCAAGTTACCGAAATGAACACGACAAGAACACGGCATAGCAGCGGTGCCCTCGAAGTACATCAGCCATTTCGAGGGAGGATGATGCGCCCGATCAGGAGGGTCTTCATGCCGTACATTAAAGCGTTTCATCGCTGCTCTATCGATATATATAATGGTGATGATGGCCCATCATCAACCGTGTCGTTTTCGATAGAACGAACTTCCGATGTTCAAAAATCGAATGGTCGTGTTTGTCGACCAATCGGTTTTTTTTTAAAGCAAAAGATGGATTAATTGAGAGCGCTAAAAACGTGTTCGTTTTAAGGTGATCACATTTGTTGGTGTGGGATTCTTTTTTTTTTCTTAGCGCACATTGTTTACGACCAATTTTGGTTCAGCGAACTGTCGTTGCGATACACAAAGAGTTTGTTTTGGCTTAAATGTAAAAGTACTAAGATTCATATGTATCGAAGAAACTAAAACCGTTCAAAACGAAGGCTGATGAATGATTTTGTTGTCGAGAAAATGTGATGAAACTACAAAATGGTGAAATTCATTTGAAGACATTGTACATAGCTTCACTGCGGTAAACATTCTATTGCCATTTTAAAAATAGCAATTCAAAAGTTTGGTTAGTAGAAACAACGGCTGATAAGAAGGCAGTAAATAAAAGAAAAATGTGGTATTTTAAAACTTTTCTCTACTAAAACTTCCAGCATAAAAGCGTACGACAAAAAGTATCATTACGATTACAAAAATCATCACATTTTCGTGTCATTTCCATAATCCCAGTTTTGTTTCGCTAACAACAGGCATCTTTCGTCGATCGCAGAAGCCGCTAGTTTCTTAGCAGCCAGTTTTACAATTCACAATGTACACATTTTATATATATATATTCTATATACATATATACATATATGTATATATAAGACGTCTATACGTGTGGCATTAAAGTCAGACTCGTGCTCAGGAAACGTCTTTTATAAACATTGTGTTACTCATTCGAAATATAGTTGATGGGGAAGTTGAAGATAAACTAAGTGGGTCTTTAGAAAAGCACCAGGCAATGTATCTAAACAGATCAATTGAAATAGGCTTATGTACAAAGAACAGTAACGATTCGGCCAAATTGCATTGTACTGTACAGAAAATATGAACGCACTTGCATAGATTCTCAAATTTCGAGATATTATCTTCCTTAAGTCTTCCTTAAGATTTGTACTTGTTGACTTTTCACGTTTCTAATTCCTGCTTCGTATTTAAAAATTTCTCAAGCATGCGAAAAATTAACGCCTCATCCTTGCTAAAATTTTGCACCTTGCTATACTGATGGATGAGGAAAAATATAATTATAGCACGATGTGTGGAAAC
The DNA here is from genome assembly GCA_000803305.1 of Toxocara canis. Taxonomy (NCBI): domain Eukaryota; kingdom Metazoa; phylum Nematoda; class Chromadorea; order Rhabditida; family Toxocaridae; genus Toxocara; species Toxocara canis. The sequence continues at coordinate 16,678 of JPKZ01000428.1, read as the reverse complement.
TCCAATAAGTTGCAAAACACTATGACGGTTTATGCTATGTGCAATTTTGGCAATAGTCCTGCCATTGCCAGTAGATCAGAAGAAATTTATCTGTTGAAAAACTTCTGCCGCAATTCGAACATTCAAACAGATGAACTGCTTCTATAAACGTAGGTCCACGACGGTGTCGGATGACAATAAACATCGGTGAATTTGGCGAACGAATATGTGATGGTGATGTCCGTGGCGGACAATAGATCAAAATAGACAGGTTTATCTGCCTCATCATCTCATCATTCTTTTTTGATAAGGTTTATTTCCTTCTGGTTTTGTGCCAAAGTTGGTCTATCCTTGAACCCCGAACGGCCGGAGCTCGCTCCTCACTATGCTCTCTCTCACCACTGGCTAATTATTAATCATTCTATCCGTTTTACTCAGCAGACCACTTTGCATTTCCTCTAAGAAAGAAAAAACAGTCTTTGAACGAACCAGTCACTCTGAAGTCACTGGATGAATCAGTTATAAATTTTGACAAAATAACGCAGCATTCTTAATCATTACTTATTGTGATCAGTTCGCTTATTTGATTCTAGTGTTCTCTCGAATGCACGTAAAAACCATAAACCACCATACTATGAGAAGGAAGATGATTTTTGATTCAAGTTCTGACCATTTGAATGTCTCATGAAGTGAATGGAAACTTTATTTTCATAACTTTTCTCCGCATACAGCTATCATCAGGCTCAGGCTGGTATAACTAGTTATATTTGGGTGTGTGTTACTGATGATAAGATGATAAAGTTTCTGTTCACTTCAAGAAGTGTTCACACGACTCAAACCATGAACGTCTATTCGTTTCATTTATTCATTAAAATAGCTTACATGAGAACGTCATAAAAATGAACGCAATTGAATCAACTCATACCACCCATATTGCGCTAGACATTCAACATTAAAGACTTATGATAGCACTTATATAGAACCTCTTAACTCTTAACAATGCGATGAATCGACTGGTCGCTCATAGTATCTCTATAAATCAATCCTATAAAGTCATGGCACTGTCTCTATAAATTACTCTTACACAACTATATAATGGATCACGAGAAACAATAAAATAATTAAGAAGTGAATATGTAAGTTTTCCTTTTGCCGATTTCTTTAAGCTAAATACATATTGCAATTTAATTTTTTAAAAAAATGTTTACTAAAAGTGTTTGGGACCACTTTCCCCAATTCACCTCGATTTTCGATCTATTCCGTACCCTCTCTGTTTTACTGTCTTGCAAATACCACATATTATACTGTTCTTCAACTTTTTAAGAATTTTCATTTAACTGTGCTTAACTGCCACGCAATGCAGAATACTATACCGCCATACCTCGGTTAAATGCTTTGACGGCGCTGAAATTCATTGCGTTTCGGAAGGGGGGCTTAATCGAATGTTCCAATTTATACTGCAGAAGATTAGTTACTTTCAACATGGTCAAGAGGTATAAAGGAAAGTCGAATATATTGAAAGAACTAAAGTCGGGATGATAAGGTCTGTAAATTTTGTTAGGTTCTGTGCAACAAAATTGCCACACTGATACAAACATGACGAACAAGGACAAATATGAACCTTAACCGACACAAAAGCGACGCTCACGATAATCTGCTGCGATGGACGCAATTATGCGCGATCAGTAGCGAATTGATTTGCAGTGATCTATGTGATCGGTGTGATCTATGAACTATGTCATTAGTTTTACGACCTCCGAGTTTTGTGTTTACGTTATAATCAAAAATTATTCTCATGGGCATTCCCATGCCCAACCCCTTTCGCTAATCTTCTCATCCAATTTTTTACCATGTCAGTCATATTCGATCATCTACAGTATCAAATTTGCAAACTTTTTTTTTGCGGTTTCTACGCTCAAATCACTGCACAGAAAGCCGGTCGATTTCGGTGGTGGGGTTGAAGCAAAATTGGGGATGGGGAAATTATAAAATGCATCCATGTCTAGAAAAGAACAGCCACACATTCATGGAAAAACTTTTCAGCTCAACAGTTTCAAACTTTTCAAAAAAAAACTCTTTAGAAATTTTCACGGGAATCAACTCAACAGCGAAACTTCTAGCCCCGCAATGAGACGCGAGAGGTAAATATTAAAATTTTAAGATTTTAGCTGATTAACCCGATAGTTATCAATAAGATTTGACGCTAAAGTGATATCTGCATAGCGAGTAAGTACCGTCGCCGGGACTCGTAGCTCGGTGCAAAAGGGCTCGTGAAGATGAACTAGAGGGGTTGGAGAGAGGGTGAAGGAGGGCAATGGGCTGTAGAGGTGCCTGCTTTAAACGATCGCAATTGTCTGAACTTGTTGACCATCCTTATACAGCTATATCTATATGTTGGAAATGTCGAAACATTCGTACCTTATATAGTTTTAAAAAATAAACTAACTCTTAAGTAAATCGCATGCTTATAGTGTTCGTTGGATTGATAAAAGCTTATTTGCAAAAGAGTCGTTTACGAAAGCAAGCAAGCAGAGGCTGATAAATTTCGCTAACCCAGAAAAAAAAATGCCGGAGATTTGAAAAGAGCTCATATGAAAAGAGGCAACACGAGAACTTACTTTCGACACTTGACTCATACATTAATTCATACAATTACTAACTCCAAGCCCAAATAATCACAGTTTGATCAATCTGAAACAACGAGAATAGAGTCGAAGGGTGGTGCTTTTCACTAAATATTGACAAACGATCGACCAAAATGGAATCCGGTTCATTCTACTATACGCGTTTGTATTCGAAGCAATATTTGTATGCAATTACGTCATTCTGAAGCGATCATTGCATATCGAACTGATGTCACCAAAAAAAAAACAACTTGTCAATACGGCCAATTTATATGCGTCCAATTTATCGGTTGGAATAAAAATAAACAGTATCTAAATCTGACTGACTCGTACACGTATGATTACCGTACTGGATGAATAACAACTCATTGCAGAATATTGTTTTTTTTAAATGATCGCTTACAGGAGAGTCGTTTACGCCAAACTAACGAGGCAAAAATACAATAAACTGTAATAATTGAGGCAAAATTGTGATACAATTGATTAATAAGAGCCCTTTCTAGAAAAGTTTCTTCAACATACAAGTGGGTGGAAAAGCATCGCATTGGAAAGGTGAGAATAACAGAAACAAATGCAGCTTACTTTAATAAATAAAGTAGTCCAATAAGTGAACAGTTCCGAATATTTAACACTCAAGTATGCTTATTTTTTGAATATGCCTGATGAATGTTTTTGAAACACAAAGAAATAGGTTAAAAATAAACCAAACAAAGTAGATTTAGAATAAAAACGATGAAATGTGCTATAAATTATAAAGTCCAAAGAGTTCGAATGCTGAGAACTTTTAGAAAAAAAAACGGAAAATGAACCACATGAATATCATTTTTATTGGTTTCATAATATTTTGAAAAAAGATGAGAAACCATCTGGAGTTTTGGATTTGGATTTTACCTTTTTTTGCATAAGACAACGTTTTAAATATCGCAATACACAAATAAGCTTAAAATCGATTGTTCGCTTAAAAGCCATGAACATCTGTACGTCTACAAATTCACGAACATAGCGGCAGTGCAAATTTAAACTGGTTACCGCATTAAATCACCGTGTAGACTTGTTGCTTTTCCTATATGCTTACAGCTATCTTAATAGCATCAGCACTATTTTTCCAACTTTTTTTGTGTAATTTTGTTCAATACCATAGTACAAATCACTATTCGTAAAACTTTATGAAAAGACACGAGTAGTTTTTAGAAAAATTGATATTACTACTCGAGGATACTCTCATTGAGAGGAATGGCCAATAATATTGCTATTTCTAGGCGGAAATCGTATGTTTTCAGTTGCTGTCTTCAGTTTGCATCATCGACTATCGATAGATGAATAGATTTTGTTTTACTGCACGCACTTTAGTAAGTTAATAATTAGCGAAGAGCATTATTGCAGCGTCATGCATGTGTGCGATTATTCGCTTGTCTGCCTGTCTGTCCTGCAGCTTCAAGTTGAGAAGAACTGAAACCAGGATCATGAAATTCGAAACTCATAGTGAGCACTCGAAGTTCATGTCCTCAAACCATTTTTAAACTAGTTCATCGAATCCGAAAGAAGTTATACTTCCTTAAATAGGGTTTAAAAAATTTTGCATGCTCTTAACCGATGGGGTTGCATGCTTTATTAACTAGCTTACAAGTTCTACAAGCGGTTGGGCTGAAAGAAATCCAAATTTTCGTTACTTGAACCAAGCTTATGAAACAACCTGGTTTACTAGATGAGTTACCAAAGCGATAGGCCGACCTCCAAGTGTGCATCTCTTTGTTTCATGAACTTTTAAGCATACAAATTGATGAAGCATGACCGTAAATTCACAGTACTTAAAGCCAAGTCATTCAGCTAGGAATTTGCCTTAGTAAGCTTTCTATAAAAGAATTAGGAAATAATAGAACAAAAAAAACTTGCTATTAAATAACATTTGTTTCTCTTCTCGTTTTCAAAATCTCTCTATTATTTTTTTATGACTTGAAAAAGTTCTCATTTTTTAACATCAGATTTAGTTCAACATTATTTAGCACAAGTATCAAACGATTCGATCGCGTTGCCCCGCAATCCATTCCTATATCTAACATCTTTATTTTGGGCCTCTTGATTCATAAGAGGATTGCAAGACTTTGTCTTGAAAATTGTTCACGCTCTTTAAAATTTCCTAGGCCAACTGTTACTGCTTTGCAATTACTTGACGCTTCCATTGAAATCAGTCAACCGATAAGAGAACAGAATGGAATAGAATAGAATCATTTATGAAAAAAAGATTTCTGGCTGTGCCAATGACGTGTTACACAATGTTGCATGAAATCATGTCAACATTAACACACGACTACCAGCGTCATCTGTATGGCTGAACGAGTCGCCGTCAACTGAGTATGGGACGGTTTGTTTACGTCGACAACCCGATCATATGTCACTATTAAATCTGCGTTAGTCAACTCGTTGAATTGCATATCAATTTTCCAAATTCACTTTTTTTGGCAATCTTTTCGATTTGCGAATTACTTATTTTGATTACTAGAAAATGAATAAACGCTTTGAACGGAAGTACCACAAACGTACTTCATATTTCAGTTCATTTGTTTTTGGGAAAGGAAGGGAACTATTAGTTTGCAGTTTTTTATAGAAACGAAGGTAAGACTTATAGAAACGAAGGCAAGACTTATAGAAACGAAGGTAAGACTTATAGAAACGAAGGTAAGACTTATAGAAACGAAGGTAAGACTCAAATTTTCGAAACTCCTAATTAAAATGCTCTCTACTGATCGATGCAATTTAGGAATAAATAGCATCCGATTTAAAGTTTCATCTGATCCTGTTTCTCAAGGTTCTTTTAATTCGTTGCAAAAGAACTGGAAGAAGTATTCATTTGCGAAGAGAAGATTGAGGTTTTTAATTGGGTTCAATGCTATATCTTACTCAGTCCCATCCAAATTTTTTGCAAGGCAAAATCGACCGATGGATCGTATGCATAAATGGCATTGGTGAATCCAGAATTATTGTAGTGCAACTTGATCAGCACGATTCGATATCCGAGTTTTAGCAGAAAGATTTCATCAAATTAAAGCAAAACTCGTGGAAGTTATTTTTATCGAGTAGTAATTTTTATCGAGTAATATTTTTATCGAGTAAAAGTTATCACTAAAAGAACCATGCCATGCACAAACTCAGACGGTTGTCATCAATGGCTCAAAGTGCGCACCATATGACAAACGATTCGATGATGGCACATCGATGTTTAATTAATTACCTGCTTCTTGTCACTATGAGCAGGTTTGAACTTCTAAGTGATACTATGATAACAGTGATCTTTGATAAAAGAAAGATTGTGTAAAGATCGCTGCTATCATTAATCCTCCAGTGATTTCGGCGCGTCATTAAAGACCATCATCGGAGGTCGACCGTGTCACACACAAAAGCAATAATATACTGCAGTAATCACCACTTTGATAGTAGTAGTTACTAAAGAAACCGGAAATAGGAGTTCAATTGGCCTTCGTATTAACGGAGTGAAGCTGCGAAAAAAAAAAGAAAAAAAATGTACTTAATCATTCAGCGGAAAACTGTACTTTTCAAAACATGTCGATGTGCAACCCTCATATCACTTACAATTGATCATCCACCCAACAAATCGAGTAACCAAAGATGATCCTGGTACACAAGATTGCTCAAAGCGATAAAGATAAACATCATATTTTCAGGCAACTAATGGTAAGATGTACAGTTAAAGCCAACTTCAAGTCGTACTTGTCAAGCAATCTTTTCGCAAATTTCAACCCAATTCTTTTTGCAACTTTCTAGTCTGCCCTCATCAATACCAGAAACGATACCGTCTGGTGGTGATGTTAGGCTTTTACAATCATGAATTTCACATAGAGAGAGAACTGAATTGAAATGAAGTAGGTTAGAGGTGTTGCATGCGTCATACAAACCAGTTACCGCCATGACAAATAGTAAAGGTCGTGCCAATTGTAAAGTAACGCTATCTCATATCTTGCTGGCGCATCATCGATCCTGCTGGCCGAAGGGAATTAAAATAGTGAAACGAAAAGATTTAAATAGTATGCTATTCGTAATACGGCGGATACGCTATTATTGATGCTGAAACAATCTCGGTACAAGTATCAGCAATACGCTGCCGTTTTCTAAACCGATGAACTCGGTAGGCCAAGTGATCCACATGGATAATCCCGCTATCCTTCTTGTTCATGGTGCACGAAAGCTGGCTTTCGCTAAACAGAAAGGACTTCAATTTGCCATGAGATGGCTCGATTTATTCAAATATCAAGCCAATAGTAGCTGTGATTAGTAACAGCTAAGAGAATTTTACTCAGTACTGGTCCACTCACAGATGGTAACAATAAATAAGAAACTTATATTTGTTAGACGCGGCCAAAAAAAAATCACGCGGCTAAAAAACAATTCGCTGCTACCAGCTCAAAGTATAACCCGTTTCAACGGCATGAAAATAGATGATCGCCTTTCTTATTTTGCTCCAAATGATCACATTAAATACATCGGCAAACTTTGATCTGCGTCCATGACGCACTAGTGCATCATGTCGCTATCAACTAAGCAACGCTAAAACTGGATTGGAAATTCTCACTAGAAAATCGCCCACTTTGAAATAGATAAACCTAAACGATTCAACATTTATATTTCCACATCTGATCCCGACGACGCAACACAGAGTGTGTCACGTTCACTGTGTCACGTCCAATCGGCATGTCACGTCCATTTGCTGCCATATATTCATTCACATGGTGGCAGTAGCTCGATGGTAGAGCTCCCGCTTCGTAAGTGGGAAGACTTGGCATCGATTCCCGGCTGCTTTTCCAACCGATCGCCAGCGGGCTGACCATCAGGCGTTCCAAAACTGGTCAGAACGATCATGCGTGGTCATGGTTGTCAGCTGCATCGATACGGGAATCGATGATATTACAGATGCCTTTGCAACCCCATTGCTTTGCATATTCATTCATAATCGATAGTCAGAGACCGAATCTTTTCCACTTCCGACGCGGTGAAACGGGGAAAACGTAACCCTTGTGAAACTTCATTGAGTTCTATGCGACCGGCAGAACAGCATGATCCTTGGTGCCTTCACGGATACTAAGCGTTGAAGATCGTTATCTCAGAAAATTCCTATGACAGCGGCCAACTTTCGCGTAAATGGCATTCGAAAGCATTTTCTACCGACACGTAAATTAAACCGCCTCGGATGATGAGCTACGGGTGTACTTGGCAAAAAAATTCTTCGGATTACTCACACAGGAACTAACAGTTCTTCTAGTAGGAGTAGTCAACTTCAGGTTCTTTAATCATTATTTATATGTATATGTACTTACCTTCAGATATAAGTATATGTATGTGCATGCATATATCCGAAAGTAAGTATATACGCATAAATATACATATATTACATACAAGTGCATATATATACTTATATTTAGTAATACACATAAGTGTATATATATATACATATATATACAGCATTGAATGGACTATCAGAATCATAACTAACCAGATATTGGTACTTTTGTAGGCGATCACTTTCTCAATAATTGCGCATTTGATGAAAAATGAAGGTCCGCCAATATATGCTGACTTCATAGAAGTGGCCATAAGTTGGTGAAGGAACAAGGTTTAGGAATCCGAGTTAGTTGCATCTTAAAGGGCGTTGAAAACACTATCAGGATCACTATAAACTGAGATTTTCAGGATCATATAAATTCGCTATTCTCATTTCTGATTTGTTTTCATATACCTCGAAAACTTGATATTCTCATTTCTGGCTTATTTATTGTAATCCTCATTTTTGACTAAAGCAATCCATTTTTTACAATTCCCAACTTTTCCCATTGGTACTCTGTTCGGCAAACTCAGATAAGAACTCAAAACATATGATACAATAAAGATAGCACTGGTTTCCCCTCGACCACGGAAGCAGCAATTGACAAGCTATAGAAGATGGTCATGAGAGATCATTGAGCCTCTAGACCTCGGAGTGTAATTTAGCGTACTGAAATAGGCTTTTTACCTGATATTCGCTATGAAACTGGCAGTTGTTTTAAGTTCAGAATTTTGACAGCTTTAAAGTCCAGAATTTCGCAAGCCATTTTTAAAGGTTTTTCTAAGAATATGTTCAACGAAAAATAAACTATCTTTATGTTTTGTTGCCCATAAGCACCAAGTTAGTTCAGCGCTGTATTGCTAGGCAAACACAGTACGATTTAAAAGTTCTAGCAGACGTTGACCAAGATATTTCAGAGAGCGTGATAAATGAGCTGTTCAGTAAAGCTGTGTTTATCAGGATGCACATCAGCAGTACGCTAACCCAGTTCGATATCTTTTAGTCTCTAAACCACTTAACAACCTCGCTCATCTTTTCCCACTGTGGCCGGAGAAAATGAAATGAAGCATGCCACAATTTTTAGCCCATCCATTAAAGAATTTTATTGCCCTTTCTCTAACCCAACCCCCCCCCTTCTCCCCTCAGTCCTTTATCTTCTCGTTGAATATTCAATTCGTCACACACTACGTGGTGTCACAATGTACATGGCGATATTTGTTTTGAAAGACTCCAATGTGCGGTTATCAGTCTGCGCTTTACTGATTACTGGCTTAAGAAAACGGAATTGTTTGCCAAGCTATTATTTAGTTTCATCGACTTCATAGCGATAAAAACATTGCCGGATTATTTGAAGATAACGTCACAGTTTTAATGCCGTCAATAGCGATGGAGAGAGGTGTGAACGTTTAGCATTATATTTATGAATTGTGTGGCAAAATTTTTAATAAATATTCATAAATAATGCTCTAAGATATGTTTAATTGACAGGAAGGGGCACATGTATTTTGTTGCTTAATGATCTCAACATCTTTATCGGACGAATAAGCATTTGGGCTTAAAAAGAACAGCGAATATCCCCGCTACTGTCCTACTTTCATGCGTCCTGTTGCTTTTGATTTATCATTTTTCCTTTTTTTTTTTGAACGATGCACAAAACGAAACATGCAGAGGAATATTGAAAAAGGAAAATTGCTTTAATTTTTACATTTAAGTCGACATATCCGCACATTGTATATTGAATTACCTGCCAGAAAAACGAAGAAGGAGGAAGTTTTTCTTCCTTCCTCGTTTTTCTGGCAGGGGGAGGAGAAGGATGCGGAGGAACCGCTGTGAGCAGCGAAATCTTTACTGTTTATGTTTGTGTTGTCTGATGTTGTTTTGAAAGCATCATTCAAATGCTCCCTAAGCTTTACTCTTTAATTAACAGGTGCATGATATATGGATGCTGTTGAACATGCTGATCATGCGATGATCGTGAGTACAGCTGCAACTCGGATCGAGACCATTTATTCATTTATGTGTGCAATAAACTCTCACTTTGACTCTAGCTAAAATTATAAAAATGTGGATAACACCAAAATAAAGAATTTTAACCCGGTCTGCCTCTGATGATCAGGATGTTGTGCCCACAGTCATTAAGAAATAAAGTACAAAAAATTAGCGTTTTGCAATCCGGTTTTCTATTGTATAGTTCAGTTATTTCTCCAATAGCCTCTTTTTCCTGTTGCATTTCCCTCGCGTTCCATATTCTTTTAATTATAAAACGGTCGCTGTTTTTCTCCTCTAAAAGGCGTACTTTGACCATATCAGTTCGCACCAGTACAGCTCACGTGTACGATCGACCTTTGGGGTTACGCCCCATTCCTGACGTTGTGTTTACAACTACAGTCATATTTATGCACTTATACTTGTATCGTACAACCTCGTCCTTATCAAGAAAATCTCTCCTGGAGAACCTACCAAATTTATAGTCATTAATTTGCCCTTTATGGAGTAAATCAACTAAAACATTTAAGCATAAAATTACGAACATTTGCTACGTGTACGGACAGCAACGACTAAAGAGTAGTCGAATTTATTTGCTCGAACTATTCCATTGATCTCCGTAATTAGCTCACTTCAATAACCGTCAGTTGAATGTTTTCTGTTCGTATACGATAGAAGTTTTCTTAAAATTGTTTTTTAGAAAAAAAAACAAATGAAATATTTTTTATTAGAGCAAATCGAATAAACAATGTCAAAGCTCGAAGTCATTTAATAAAGTATAAAACAAAAACAAATCGTACACATCAATAACAAACATATATACATACCCTTTTCTTTTCTATACACATGGCGTTGCACTCCACAAAAATACGAGCCATCATTGAGGCCTCACATACGTTCAAAGGAAAAACAAAAATGAAATTTATGAGTAAGCACAATTGGCAAATTGACTGGACTGAGAAAATATATAAAAGTATCGCCTCAACTGAGAAATCATATCTTCATAAAAGCTATGATCCTTTCTGAATAGAAATCCATCATAAAATAAATAAAGGAAAACTTTAGATGTCTTTCCAACGATTACATTTGTGAAACTCGCCAAGCAAATAGCAAACCAAGCGAAAATCTTCCCCTAATTTGAGAAAGATGCCGGTGAGACGTAACGATTGCTTATAAACGGCAATATACCATAATTATATTAATTCACTGAAAAAGTATTGTTGTATGGCGGATTATTATTCGTAAAGAGTTGATTCATACAGAAAGCTTATCGCATTATCGTATTTTAGATTTAAAGCTAATTAAAAAAAGCTGAATTCCGTTCGAAAATCTGCATAATGAACAATAGTCCTTTACAGATTATTTTAGATCTTTCGATTTTCCCATCCACCTTGAATCAGAACCTTACATGGAAATTTGTGCTCGGAATAGAAGTGATGAGGAATTTTTTAAATTACGTCCCCTATTCACTGTCGTTTCTATCCTTGTGGTGGGACTCTTTCTTTTCGAGTGCAACTAAGTATCGTGAAGAAAACAACAATTTACATTAAGGCCTTTTAGTGAATTCGATTTCATGATCATTCTAGAAAGTGGGGTCAAGGAGATTAGATGTGAGTACCGACAAATATAAGTACAGGTAGACGTGGGTACCGGCAGATGTGAGTACCGGCAGACGTGAGTACCGGTAGACGTGAGTACCGGCAGACGTGAGTACCGAATAAGTACAGGTAGACGTGGGTACCGGCAGATGTGAGTACCGGTAGACGTGAGTGCCGGTAGACGTGAGTACCGGCAGACGTGAGTACCGGTAGACGTGAGTACCAATAGATGGGAGTACCACTGCTTTCCCTTGAAACAACATCTTTCGCCACAACATATATACATATATATTTCACAGTAAATTTATAGGTATGTCAAACAGTTTCGCACGCTAAAAAAAGAACAACAGCAAAAAGAAACCAAAAAAAAGTGCTGAATGAAGAGCACTTTTCAAATATGCAAAAAAAAGTCAAGCGGATACATATTGTTTGAACCAACTCTCATATCACTGTCTTCTAATTCACAATGCGCGTATGCATTAAATGATCGATGTCTTCATAAGTTTGCGCAATGATTCTGTACTTAACAAAAGTGCTCCTCAATTACTATTGCGATGCATGGAAATATTTTTATCACCAAATTTTTTCATAGAAGAACGGCGAAAAATGAATATGTACCTAACAACTAATGGAGATACAGTGAAAACTTAAAAGGCTCTTTCGTTAGCGAGAAAGAGTAAACCCTGTGAGACGTAGTAGAGAAGACTGAGTACATAGTTCGACTTGTCGAATCGAACACCGAATTGATTCAGTAGAAGGATCGAACTACATGCCAGACACGACAGCAACCCAACAAATCGTAGAGAATCCGCCTAAAATAGTTTCAGTTTTTCATGCAAGTTTATTCTATACATTTTTTTTTTGCCGAACAGTCAGGACAAAAGAACCATGAAGGATATAACACATTTTGCGGTATCACTGTGCAACGAAGTTCTACATTGGGAATATCATCATCTTCTTTTGCATGTATCGGACGTATTGATGTGAGCAGGGGAAATTCTAAAAAAGCTCTTGAATTGGCCTAGGACCTTTTTCATTTGAAAAAAAAAGAAGCTTGAAACGTAGCGTCACGATCATCGTTTCCAGTAAGTGCGTATTAAAGCATATTTCAGCGTATTCACAAAACAGATTTCTTTTTCTGTCATGAACTGATTGAAGACAAACTTTACCATGATTCTTATAGAACTTGACTTGCTAACCTATAAGGAATTTGCTTTTTTTAAGCTCGCTTTCTGCTGTTTTTCTTTTTTTGTGAAACTTGTCACTGATTTTGTCGGTAATTAGATATCGTTCATTTTCATTATCTCAGTCATTAGCCACAGATGAATTTGGCAAACCGGATGATTTAAAAGATCTAACGCGTTTATGAGTCACTTCATAAAGTCTAATAAAGCCAAGTCTCATTAAACGTTGTTGCATTGTGCTTCACGTTCACAGTGAGTGGGAAAGCATTCAATTCTTATGTCCAAGGAAACGAGAGTGGAACCTAACTGATTGTTGCGGCAATGCTACGAACTTGTTGTCAGGCTTAAAATATTGCAACCACTTTAAGTGAACAATGCTCGTCACCTGATGCGAATCCGTCGACTTCGATCCGTAATGCCAAACTGAACCGGCGGCGACGACAGCAGCCGCGACTACACAAATGTGAAGTGATAACATGATCACAAGTGTCGGCATCGACAGGTATAGATCAGCGAAGCAGTGGTAGAGTAATACAGTGAGGTAAACAAACAGCGTAACGGCCAAACTGATCCACACACGACGTACGCAGGCCATAAACGAGAGCAGGTAGAGCACATGCGAGGCGCTTACTAACATACACACCAAACCCAGTTCGCGTCGATTCACCGTAAAAAGGTAGAGTGCGAATGCTGAAAATTAACTTATCTATCTCAACTAACTCATTTCCTGTTGTCTTTGATAATGAAATCAAACGATCCCACATATACACATTCCTCGACGCACCAATAGAATCCTACGTTTAAATTCGCGAGGGCACAGCGTCAAGGTATGATCAAAAAGCTAGGTCGGTATAGGTAATTAGTAGTAATTAATAGAAATGCGCAAGCAGTGATCTGGTGACAAATTACTGTTATATTTGGCAGCTCCAAAACTATTCACCTTTTGTATATGAGCAAGCGGTATTCATAAGTCGCATAAACTTACTTTTTGACTTCATTCTTATGCGATGTCGTTTGTCAGCTTAAATGCGCTACTTCTTGAAACAGCATGTAATAGTCATAAGCGACACCGACACTAGAGCAATGAATCGGGAACCGGTGGAAGAGAGATTATGAGTTTTATAGACGAACAATTCTCCACCAATGAATTTTGGCCAGAATTTCAAGGTTTCGCTTCAGAATTTTTCTTTTTTTCTTTTCATAATAACCTGAAATCAACTTTTCTCAGTAAAACTTTCTCGAATTTTTCTAAGACTTCAAATTTTTTCTAATAAAATTTCGTCCTTTCGAACGACCAAAAATCGAACTTCGGTGTACCTTATCCGTATTTTTATATACTAATAGCGCAAGCAAATTTGCAGCTAAAGTACCGATAAGCATCCAGCTAAAAAGTGTTACCAATGAGCTAGTCGTGTGTAAAAAGTGAGTCGTCAGTCTTACCGACAACGAGGAATGAGGCAGCGGTGAAGTATTTGGGTTTGCTCTTCATTGATAGTGTAAGTGTGAGCGCTGCCAACGCAATGACGGGCAAGACGAATAGGAATGGTGCCTCCTTTCTGAATTCATCTGTCTCCACGTATACAAGTCCTGCCATTCCACCATAAATGGCAAGCATTTGAGTTGGGCCAGACATTGACATCTTTATTCTGCAATTAACTACTGCTTGGCATGCAGCAATTGTTGCTCGGAACATTTGCGAGCGTCTTATCGAACGATTATTTCGCGTCCTATGCTAAAAATTTGATCGATGATTTTGACAAACTTTTGAAGGGATAGAAGATAAAGTTTTATAATTTTTATTCATTAAACACGTTCATTAATTATTCATTAATTTTATCCACTAAACTTCTAATTCACTATTCATAAAAAGAGCAGCTCTCATTATTAGCAAATTCATTAAAACAAAAAGGCGCTAGTGTTTACCGTCCTATTAGGAATAATGATGGTTGCTAAAGCTGAAATAAGCTGAAGCTTTTACACCAAGCAGAGATCTCAGGCAGCTTAAAGCTTTTTCTACAGTCACTAACAGCCCAAAGGAGCTTAGTGAGGGGAAAATAATGAAAATTTTAAAAAATCAAAACTCCCGGAAGATTGCTCTCTGAAAAACACGCCAAAGGAGGGAAAAGAAGATTGCGCTTACCGAAATATAAGGACAGACTAAGCTTTTGTTAATCTAGAGCAGCAATATTAGGGGATAATTGCCTCGCCAAACTGGATCGGCTGGTACTGGATACTAGACGTCCGAACAGCGCTTATATAGTAAGTCACTGGGCTGACGTTCACGTGCTAAATCTCAGACGAAAACTTTTTAGTGGGCGGAGCGTAAATTACTTCTAAGTTGTTGACTGTTTCGATATACAGGCTGCGTCAGTGAAAAGTGAACGAGAACACTTTCAAAAGACCACAGCAAAAATCGTTTAGTAAAATGAGCTATCAATATGGCAAGTATACAGCATTACTAAGAAGTTCATAAAACACTTCTCACCTGTCACTACATCTCCCATTGTCTCCCCCTCCCCCACCCCACCTTCTTCTCCTCTTCAGCCAAAGCAAAAGTAAAACGGGAGTCTTTACTTTCATATACTCTCCTCTAGCCAGCAACAGAACCTTATTTTTAAATTCTTGGATGGTTCGACTCAGGCTGTGATTAGAAAAGGACAGATCGTATGAGTAATGAAGTCAGCTGCGCATGAAAAAATGAGGTGTCGGGTTTCAAAACAAACGACTTCAAAATCGCCAACTTTTGAAGGGATAGAAGATAAAGTTTTATAATTTTTATTCATTAAACACGTTCATTAATTATTCATTAATTTTATCCACTAAACTTCTAATTCACTATTCATAAAAAGAGCAGCTCTCATTATTAGCAAATTCATTAAAACAAAAAGGCGCTAGTGTTTACCGTCCTATTAGGAATAATGATGGTTGCTAAAGCTGAAATAAGCCGAAGCTTTTACACCAAGCAGAGATCTCAGGCAGCTTAAAGCTTTTTCTACAGTCACTAACAGCCCAAAGGAGCTTAGTGAGGGGAAAATAATGAAAATTTTAAAAAATCAAAACTCCCGGAAGATTGCTCTCTGAAAAACACGCCAAAGGAGGGAAAAGAAGATTGCGCTTACCGAAATATAAGGACAGACTAAGCTTTTGTTAATCTAGAGCAGCAATATTAGGGGATAATTGCCTCGCCAAACTGGATCGGCTGGTACTGGATACTAGACGTCCGAACAGCGCTTATATAGTAAGTCACTGGGCTGACGTTCACGTGCTAAATCTCAGACGAAAACTTTTTAGTGGGCGGAGCGTAAATTACTTCTAAGTTGTTGACTGTTTCGATATACAGGCTGCGTCAGTGAAAAGTGAACGAGAACACTTTCAAAAGACCACAGCAAAAATCGTTTAGTAAAATGAGCTATCAATATGGCAAGTATACAGCATTACTAAGAAGTTCATAAAACACTTCTCACCTGTCACTACATCTCCCATTGTCTCCCCCTCCCCCACCCCACCTTCTTCTCCTCTTCAGCCAAAGCAAAAGTAAAACGGGAGTCTTTACTTTCATATACTCTCCTCTAGCCAGCAACAGAACCTTATTTTTAAATTCTTGGATGGTTCGACTCAGGCTGTGATTAGAAAAGGACAGATCGTATGAGTAATGAAGTCAGCTGCGCATGAAAAAATGAGGTGTCGGGTTTCAAAACAAACGACTTCAAAATCGCCATTTTTCTAGGCATGCGCACGTAGCATGATACGTGGGGTGGTGCGTTCTTTTTGATGTCGCATTCTTTCTAGGCAATACCTAAAGCGCTTTTTGATGTCAGGCTGATGCGTTCCATTGGTTAATTTAAAAGTAGAATTTTATTGTTGTTCGAACGATCATGTCAGCTGCCACCTGAAAGAAGTCAACGCTGCCTTCTTTCAAGGTGCTTACGTTGCTATAATCTAAAATGAATTTTCTAAATGTCCATCCCCCCCCCC
>JPKZ01000427.1:161566-178890 GCA_000803305.1 Toxocara canis | reverse complement strand
CCCACCCGCCCTTCCTCCCTTCACTCCTTTCTGTCCGGGGTTTGTTGCTGTGCAATTTTTTTTCCACTTTAATCAAAAGGGGCTTATTTGGTAACTTCATTGTATTCTGTAACGTCGAATACCCTTCCTTTGACGTTATTACCTTGCCTTATAGTTCACTCAAATCTAGAAAGTGGCTCAAAAGCGCACCTACGGCAGGCAGTGCTGTTTTATTTAGATTGGAATCCCGTATGACCTTTTTTTTCACGGGGTATCACGGGGCAAGCAGATGTCTGTAGATTACAGGTAAATAATAGTTAGTTCAATAGCGCTATTTTTTTTCACGAGCGTTGGGAAGGGAGAGGATACTTTTGAAGTAATACGGCACTTGCATATCCGCCAGCTTACCTCCATTGGTTTTTAATGGAATGTCAATTTCGGAAGCTTATTAAAATTTGTCACGTCTTACAAGTCGTTGGCGATGAGGTTTATTCGAAAAGATACTATGTGTGGGGGCGGCAATAGCTCGGTGGTAGAGCCCTCGTTTCGCTTGAGGAGATACCGGGGTTCGATTCCCGACTGCTTCCCATTATACAACTGACAGCCCAGCCAGCGGGTGGTTAACAACGGGCTACAACAGCCAAAGGAATGGCTGTACTCGGCGTGCGATTGCCTCAGTAACATTGAGACACCGCACTGAAGGCCCGAGCGGTAACGTGCTATTCAGTGTATTTGATTAGATCGAGGTTTTATGAATTTCTTTTCCACTTTCCACTCTAAATTTAAGAATGCAATTGTTTTCTTCATTTTCATCTAAAGACTCAGCTGTCGTCTCGGCAATAAAGCCACCGAGGTGGCCTTAAACCGCGGATAAGTTTTTTACATTTTTTTGCAGGTTTTATGGACCGATTTGCCATGTGCAAATTTCCATTTGCTAATGTGTGTTGCGATTTTGGACAAACAAATGAATTTTATAACAGAGAACAAGTTTGGTCTAACCGAAATATTGAAGGTATGTTTTTTGTTGTGCATATTTATGTATATATTTTCAGTACGTTATCGTTTTCGCGTCTCGAACTCAGAGATTTTTTTAAATATACAAGGTGTTATTGTAAGTCAATTCCGAATTGGTTCGATCGCAATTCTTGGTGGTTCTATGAAGTTTCGTTTTTTGCTTTCGCGTTTTTTTTCGCAAGAAAGGTGAAGTAGTTCGGAAAGATTCTGCGGATTTTGCATAAATCCTCTTATGCGTTGCGTTCACTGTTTCCTCGGCGATGGTCGCTACTGCATTTCATATACATATGCTTGTTTGAGCTTAAGAGCAAAACCACGTTCTAAAACGTGAAATGTGATTCTGGTGGTTGTTTGCCTATATGAAGCTTTTGCCTTCGTTGTGCTCCATCGCCAAAATCCGGAAAATAACGTATTTATACAATTAACGCTACATTTCATGGGCCACCACTTCTGACCGGTGACAGTGTGCAGTGATGAAGTGTTCAAACTTCGTGACATCATACCCACTAGAGAGTGATGTGATATCAAAATTCGTATTAAGACTGAGTACTTGCATGAGTCGCATGATCGTCATGATCCATCTGGCCATCGATGCAAGCCAAAGTCTCACCAGAGCTGTTGTGGCCTGCTATCAGTCACCTCCAAATTTGCGGAACATTTTCGTCAAGATTTTTCCTGCAGAATCGCTTTGTGCAAATCTCATTGGCGCCCATGTTCTAGTTACCAGCTATATTTTTTCAGCTTTATTCCCGGAGCGAGCAGTTGGCGGTTTCTTAGTTGTGGAAAGTTTATGATTATGTAATGGTATGTTATGGGCCAACGTCGCTTATGGTGCAGGTTTCAAATTGTGGTAGAGGACACGAAGTGGGCGTTATATGTTGCTTAACGCCTCGTTAATATAAAAGGGTGTTTAAAAGTTTTAAGAACAATTTCACGAGTAAATCAGTTTGATCATAGCCCAAAGATTTGCTGCACAAGAGCGGGGGTAAAGAGGGTGGAAGAATTGTTGCATCGTGACCGAGATCCCGTGAGAAATAAGGTATTAAGCAAAATGATTTGAAGTGATGGCTATATCTGGAAGGGAAATTTTTTAAAGGGAAGATTTGATGAAGTAGATCAGTGTCCCATGTGGGCTATATAACAGTTTTCATGCTCATGCCACCCTCATTCTGTCATCGGGAGGTACAGGAAAATATTTTAGTTATTCTCACAAAGTACTCTTTCGTATCTCTGTTGCAGTTTGCTAAATTTTCACGTGGTTCTCCTCTCTTGATTATCTTTTCTCTCCTTCCCTCCCTCCTCTACCACCAACCCCTCCCCCCATTCGCTGGTAAACTCTTACATATATCAATGGCAGGGGTGATTTGCAGCACGTAAACGATCTTTCAATGAATATCGATCTGGATGAGACGCTAACGTCTGCGGAAGCGATTTTCCATCAGTTGGCAGCAAGCCAAAACAAGTTGCCAAAACACCTGTGCAATATTTTATCGCTTGGTTGTGATGTTACGGAAGAAACTGCACAGTAATATTAGATGTTTTCTATCGGCTTTTGGAGTTTTTATTTTTCTTTTAAAGACCAACACCACAAAAGTATATTTCTCGAAGTTTTGAAGTCATTTGCCGAAATCATTTGAATATTGATGGACTTATCGAGAACTGGAATATTAAGAATGAAAGCGTGTGTGTGCTTCTGAAGTTCTTATAACAATTCAGTAGGGAAGACCGTCTTAGAGAAGTCGCATCTTTTTTTCAATTGCAGTAAAACCGTTGGCTTTCCGGTTCGACGTTATACTAAATAACTGCTTCATAGGCTTATGAAGCAGTAGGTTTCTTCTGTTGTGTTCTTGTGATATTCTATAAGATCCCGAAAAGTCTCAGCTTTTACTGATGTTGCTGCGTATAAGATTCTCGTGAACAGGTCGGTTTTGCTAAATGATATTTCAAGAGCGACTACTTTCAACAGTGGAGGAGGGAGAAAGTTGTAAGAGCTCTGTATAAATAAATATATATATATATATATATATATATATATATGTATATGTATATATATACATATATATATATATATATATATATATGTATATATATACATATATACATATATATATGTATATATACGCATGTATATACATAAACTATTGAGGAGTTAACTGCTTACAAATAAGGAACAGCTGGGGAATCACTCTAAACTTAGTTTAGTTTTGTTTATTTTAAGTAGGTGGATCTGGATTGGGTTAAACTTTAATCGATTTCTTTAAAGAGAATCGGTTAACACATTACGAATACTTTTTATTCAGTTTTTTGTTTTGTTGGCCAGTATGCTTCATAATATAAATATGAGGTGTGGGGGTTTCTATGATTGTCGTCTTCGAGATTGTTTTAATGCTAATTGGAGCAAAAGCAAGTCGAAAATATAAGGCATACACACACATACCGTTGCCTTACACCTCTCTCACAAACGTTAAATTGCATCACCTCCCATTACATACGAACATATCATTAAATTTTCGATTTGCTGCAGCTTCTGATGAAAATAATTTATAAGCGAATCGTGTCTCGTTGATTTGAACTGATGCCCCAATACTTAATATAAATGTTAAATATTGTATTACGATTCATATGCACATATTTAGTCACTGTCGTTTACACTCTTTAACCATGTCATTCTGCACATATGCACACTTACGGGAAAGTAGCTGTTTGGCTGAATAACCAATGGACTAAGCAAGTGCGCAGAACGAGTACGAGAACAAATGGAATGGACGGACGGTCGTGCGAACGAACGGTGTGGTTGGCTGTTTCAAAAAACATCAGATACCTGGTTGGTGTTGAGAGGCCTCCAGAGGGGGGGGGGGGGGGGGATGGTGGCGTTAATGATATAACTTCGAAATTTTACTGAAAAAATGGTGGGTAAGTGGCATAGCAGCCTTCTCTTCTATCCTTTCTTCCAACTCCTATGTTAGCCTGTAGGTGACGGACGGTTGTGGATCATTGGCTGTAAATGTGGTCAGACGAAACTGGCGCATCGGCAAGGCCCGCTTTTTGCCCAGATATAGTGTTTGGGTATCACGAAGGTGGCCCATTATCATCGAAAAGTAGTCTATCAAACGGTGGTGGGAGCGGGAGAGGGAGGGGAAAGCTTAAGGATGTTAAATCTAATGTCTTCCACAGTGCCAGGTTTGCATATGGGCATGCCAGTAATGTTCCGATTATGGACATTTACGTATACATATTTACAGTAAAACGCGTGAGCCGTTTCTACGAGTATTGGTAAGCGGTCGGATTAAGAAGACGATGCTAATTGAGAAGAAAATGTGCTCAGTAGGAGTTAATCTGCTGGGTTGTTGAAGTTGCGATAATTATTCAGGTTACATACCGAAGTATGTACCGAAGAGACATGGGCCGTTGATTGTGTTTGAGCTCACGAGTCTTGAAAGATGAATTTTCTTTTTGTACTTTACTTTAATCTATCCTTTTGTGATTTTGGGTGTTATTTTCATTGCTGAATAATTTATTCTGTCCACTTTATTCACTCGTTTATTTTTTTAATATTTTTCAGTTGTGCTTTCATTTTTTTCTCTTTACGGTTAATCAACGTTACCATTGCATAAACATTAACTTATCAGTTAAGCGTTTTAAAATTTTATACTGTTTAACAACTATAAAATTTTACAATGCAAAGCTTCGATTGGAATCCTTTGCTGGTGACTTTTCTCCCATAGTCGTGGGGGAAATGGGGGGAGGGGAGTATCAATATTTGCGTACTCATCAAATATGACGAGGCGTTCTTTTGATGGTACAGCATACTACGCGCTAAGATGTCAGCGTTGTCTTTTGAGAGAATGCAATAGCATAGGACGACCAGTCGTCTCAAATACCTCAAGCCAAAGGACAGTTCCTCGCATAAAACACACTCGGAAGAACCATTGGCTACCCTCATTAAATCACTTCGAAGGATAACTGCGTAAGCTGATGAGCAATGGCTCGGTCAGCTAAGGACAAACTTAAGTATTGCAGCTGATAAGGTAATAACAGGGATATACAGAACACGGTTACGCGATTCTAGGTAGTTCAACGGATCCTTTATCATAGGAATGTGTCCTTCGTGCAAGTGTTACTTCCGCTGTGATGCTTTCACAGTGTTTTTAGTAATTATGCGTTATTAGCTGACGAAAAAACCCGTAATTAGCTAATCGCTTTCGTGAGTTAAGCATATGGAAAGAGGATGAGACAAAGGGATTATATAAGCGATGATGTTGGGCAGATGTATCATTGGAAGTATACGAAATAGCGGTTACACTTATAAGAAATAACGCCACTGAAAAAATTATGACCATTTGTTGATTTATGGTGTAACAAGGTTACATATTATACATGGGCATCCCTCCCTTACTTTACTCGATGACTGAGGTAACCAGTTTTCGGAAACAGCTATATAATTTATCAGCGCCTACATGCTTAGTAGAGGATATAAAACACCAGGAAGGAAATCAGTGCAACGTTGAAAAGCAATAATGGTTTCACGTTGTTTTGTGCAGCTTACATATGTATATTAAATAAACATCGGTTGTTCGTAGAGGATTATTCATTTTGTACAATCGAAATACACATTGCATGGCATGCAGCAACACCTAATCAAGGCTGCTAGTCAATATGTCAGTAATTTCTTTTTGCTGTACGTTACATCTAACGAAGTCGACGCTACAATACAATCGAATCGAGCTTTATTTATTGATGACAAATGTAGCGTTAATGTTTATTTACCTACCAATGGAAGACCTCGGTGATGCGGTGAAAAACTCAGAAATAAAAATTAAAAATAAATACTTGCCCTTCGGTCCGATCATTGTGTCCAGAGACTTAAGATTCTTCAGCTGTTTTATGAAAGTAGTCCTCCTAAAATTTGAAAGCGATATGGTTAGATTAATGTTCCATATTGTACAGGTTGTAAGTTGTATGGCAGATATTAAAAAATTAACTAAAGTTGCCTCTTTTCACTTCAACACTATAAGCGGAAGAGTTGTTTGTTTACAATATATGATCTCCCATCGATTCCTGAATCAATCAGTTGTTTTCCTCAAAAACTGCTGGTTACTCGAAAGCATTTTCTGTGTTCTGTGCATCCAACCCAAGCATGCGGTGCATCTTGAATGTGAGGTTTGTTAAGGTCGGTTGAGCGAATGATTCCTTGCATGCATATAGGTCCGAAGTTGGAGTGCACAGTAATCAATAATAGCAACCGACGTGATAAGATGGCGCCAGCCGCTGCTACCAAACGTATCATAGCATGCATATTTTAAATTGCATTTTTGCTCCTCCGTCTAGTTGACAGCGTTCGAAGGTAAGTTGAACGAGGACAGCGTTGCTGTTGCAAATTCGAGAAAAAGTTAGCCGATAGAAATTTATGCCAGTCGACGAATGCCACTCTAACAGCAGAATTTCTGATCGAGAATCTAGGTGGAGAGGCATATCGGAGGAGAACATCGATGCCTGAAAAAGTCGTGGAGGAGAGGCATCCGAAAGGAGGGGAGGCTTGAGCATTCACACTCTGCACTTCGGCGATTCTAGCCTAATATTATTTCGCAGTGATACTTCTGTGCTATTGACGCTGAGCAGATCTGTAACGAAATTCGCTTCCGATTTGCCATAGCGTGAACCGAAAAGATATTCCTCATTTATTCATCTCGAAGAATCCCGAAAAACATTGTGCACTGTGAAGAGTATTGGTTCATCTTGAACCATAACGACCGAATGCATTATTGTAACGTTTTTTTTTTTCGTTAATTGCCATATGATAAGTACACTTTTAAAAAAAACTGCGTTGCAATACCACATTTGTTTGTTAAGAATTATCACATTTCTGAGTTCGAAGTGTACACGACCGAGCGAATAGGTGACAGCATTTTTTATCGTTCATTCCACATGATATGAGCATAACGCCGTTGCAGTTATTTGCACTTTTTCACGCTCATAATGATCGAATAAACAACCGTTGTGCTGCTGCAGTGCTATGAACAACGACTACCGTATCCGGGTACATCATCATTTTACAGTGTCCTTCTTTGTTCACTCTCTTTAGCACATTTTGACATGCTCAGCAATTTTGTGTTTTTTATCGTTTCAGGCTTTCCCATTTGCTAACACAAAGCATCGATGATCGGTTTTTGTTGCCAACTTAACAACTAATTACTTTAATTAAGAGACAATCGATCGCAGCGACATGCTGGGATTGTCTCATTACTAAAACTCATTATGCGCCGTTCTTTCACTTTCATATGCGCGATTCATCTAAACGTCTACTCGTATAAGCGCATTTATGTCGGTACCGTTTTGTTATATGTCTTGCTGACGTGTGCAGTTTTCTTTATCCATGTGAATAGAGACTACTCTTCTTCTTCTTCTGGTTCTTCTCCAATGACGACCTGCACGCCTGTTGATGTGCTCTACTTGTGCGGAAGTTTGGCATATTTAAGTGTGCAACGATTGGGAGTAGGAAAAAAAACCGACATAAGCGAAGGGCGTTTAATGTGTCCATCTCCTGCTTCGAAAATACATAGAATTATGGTGTGTCCCTTAGTAGCAACTTGAATTTTACTTAATGCTACTAACAGATGCATGATGCCATCTCGTCTCCCCGATAGGATGATCGCCATTCCCCTTCTCGATAGGACTGACATTCAACAATTGGTTTACTGCTAATTTTATATGATAACTACTGAGACAGAAGTTCAACGATTTTATTGATGATCGCTCGGACACAAAGAAAATGAAGATTATTTCGTTGATGGCTGCTGATTGGAATAAATATTCAGTTCCACAGAAAAGAACTCGAATATCATTTATGTTACTGACGAAAATGTTTAGGTTAAATGGATCAGAAGTTTGCTCTTTTCTGAATTTCTCATTTATTCCATACTTCTGCAGCTTTTCTATTCTCATTTACTCTCATCTCTTTGGTTTTTACATCATCAGTTCTCTTCTCATTTTCTATTCCATACTTCTACAGCTTTTAAAGATCATACTTTAGTCCCCCAGTAATCCATCCAATACTCTATTTTCGAAAAAAAAGTGAAAGAAAAATTGTGAAGGAGAACGGAACTGGAATAGAAAATGAGAATAGAATTGAAATTGAAAAGAAGAATAGAATTTGAACTAAACAAGGGCAACTCGAGGCACCATTGCATCGCTCAAATTAAAACAAAACAACGAATCTGAATACAGCAATGTATGTATAGCAACAATGTAATGTAAAATTACTCAGATATTTATGAAGACAGTCTCATTGACTCTTATTTTTCCAACAAAAACAATCCATGAAGAAGAAAGTCATCTAATGCAACGGTGAGTTTGAGGGAGAATGAGTTGACGCCAAGTATTTTACGACATTTGCATCTCGAACTTTTTCGCTAATCTTTAAGAACTGGGAGGGAGTTTTTGATGTCCTCCTATTTCATCTAATAAACAGCTCCATTTTGACTCCTCGAATGCCCTCCGTACATTGTCGAACTCCGCGACAATGCGCCAAATGCAAATGTTGACCCATAGATGTGAGCGTGCCATTGTGTTAAGCAATACAATGTTCAAAGAAGCAAAAAAGTCAAACGGGATATCGAGTAAATCTACAGTCATAGTTGTGAGAAATGTAGAAGAGTAACTTCGAACTTGTGAAGTTGAAAAATTTTTAAGACGAAAAACGCTGAAAAATTTTGAACGCTGAAAAATTTTGATGAGAAATCCATCCAACTGAACGAAACAGTTTCGTCCATTTAAAAAAATATAAAAAGGAAGCATTTTCAAGGATGCTCGAGCAGTCAAAACTCCTCCTCTCTTCCCCGTCCCCTCCCCCCCAGCCCACCCACTCTCTCGTAGGTTTGGCAAAATGTGTTCACTGGTTTCATGCGTTTTAAAAACACCGTCATCACTAAACATAGAGCGTTTTTTGGTGATTGCAGAGATTAATCTGCACGACGTGTAAGTAATTAAGTATATCAGTTTGCCCTCTGTTTCAAGTAGTCATGTAGGATGCCGTTAAGGCGATCCAGAAAAATTTTACCAACTTATATTCAACTCAACGCGATATCCTCGAGTGTTATTCACGATGCGACCAACTAACTGGCTATTAAGCACGACATCTTCAAGGCAAAAGCGAGTAAAGTGCAAAGTGATTCGAGTACACAAAGAAGAGATGCAGGTAACATCCATCTTTCATGTGAACCGGAAAACGTTTTAAAATAAAATTTCGCCCCTAGCATTTCTTGTATGAAGAAAAATAAACTTGAAAATTGCAATATGAAGTCGAATTGACGGTCTGCTTCTTCGTTAGAGGACCGTTTTTGTTTAATAAAAAGAACTTTGTTTTCGTAAGCCAACCGAAAAAGTATTTCCAACGTCCCATCGGAGTTCGTTCGATATGAAGGTAGAGACCGTTTATAAATTAATAATTAAATGATCATAAACTGCTTTTTCTAAGCAAGAATAAAATTGCAGAACAGCGTTCCAAAAGTGCAAAGTGAAACGTTCATGCCAGCCGAACAAAATAAGCATCGATACAATTAAACGATTGAAGAAGCATGAGAAAAAGAGCAAACTTGCCGAACAAAACCTGTGAACGAAGAGGAAGTATCGTTGAAGAGCATGACGTCGTGACGTTCAAGCTGTTCAAGACAAGGTTGGAACATAACGTCATGAGATTCGACCTCAAGCTCAAGCTCAAGATGGAGTTGTAAAGCAGCCAAGGGCTGTGCACAAAAGTGTGCATAATATCACCTCAACAATAAGGATTTTATGCACAATTCAATGCACGGCACAACAGGACCGCATCATCTCGATCGTAGCAGCGTCGACTGCACTTCAGCTTCTGAATGGCACACAGCGAATGACATAGGCGAGGGGAAACAATTCGGCAACATGACTGGGAAACTCAAGCGGTTTGCTTATCTTATCGCAGTACAGTGCTGTACTGATAACGACAAAACGATCGCGTAGACCTATACGCAGCATCTCCAATAAACTGTCGAGTCAAACATAGTAATAACGATCGTCTCGTTACAAACCTTTCCATGAAGATCATCGTTGATTGTAAGCGCATAAAGGTTTGTCACCTAATGTCGCCAATCTACCTTCAAAAATTCATGAAAATCGACCACCTTAATTCGTGATTTTTTCCAAAATTACAAATAATATTTCCTTTAGAAAACGCTGACTGATTGAGAAATGGAAGTAAATTTTAGACCTAAATCGTTTACACTGATCACATTTTCCGAACATAAAACGTACTATTCCATTCCTATAGTGAGTAAGTGGGAACGCTTGTCAACGGATTGCCGAGCTATATGCTTTGGCAACTGCTCCCCACCAGAAAGACCGATTTCATAAATGGCAAGAAATAATGAAATGCGCACAATAACGCTTTGGAATTGTAGAAAGCTTTTTGAATGAAACCGCAAGATGCATTTTGTAAGCGAATAAATTCAAAGGGTTCCATGTTTCGACCCGACCGATCCGTAGTATTTCTGATAAAAGCTAGCTTTCTCTACTTTGTTTTACAGTGTGTCTTATAGGCTTGAGCATATGCTAAATAAGCCTAAACAGCTAAAAGTTCACATGCGCACAATTGATCACAACCTCCCCATCCCTCCTCCCTATTCCCTCCTCCCTCCTCCCCCTCCCCCTCCCCCCTCCACACCTCACAAGAATTTATGAACCGAATGTTGGGCACAGTGATTCATTTGCCAAATTTTATGACGTTATCTGCATCGTCTGGTGTCCCCCGAGTTGAATCAACCCCTCACGAGAGCACGAACACATATAAATAAGAACAACGTACGGCCACCAAAATACTTTTTGTAAATGCAACTTTGCAAAAGCATAAAGTGAAAAATCACCACCCGAAATTAAGTTAAAACCCCCATCATACTACCTACAACGTTCATGTGGGCACGACTGGGATGAGAACAATAGCAAGCGGGAATGCCCGCCAGGGAACAAGCACGACATGTGCCTTGCTATCCATCCATCAAATCTACCGGGTTCGTGAAAATCCAAATTTTACCTGCCCCAACCTCCCGTTATGATATTACCTTCTTCCGAATATGTTCACGATCTAGGCGTTCTCACTGATTCTGAATTAATGTTTAACTCCCAAATGAAGAACACTATTCAAGAAGCCTACTGCCACTGTCATCATCTCGTTAGTTCACTCGAATTCTCCGACATTCGAGTTTGTGCATCTCTCGCCAAAACTTGTAATCACTCTTCGCTTAAATACGCTCCTAAGGTTTAATAATTGCGCTTTAAAAATGGCTGCATTCGCATTGGGAAGGTCCAATAATTCTTACCTTTAAAAATCCAATGAAAATTCAAAATCTTGCCTTTAAAAAAACAACAAAATACTGCGAACGTTTTAAGCTAATGGGTTTAGAAAGCTTCGAATTGAGAACAATTAATACGGACCTATGTACACTCTCTAGAAGACGTTGATCGTGATTCACCCGCACAGTTCTATTTCAACTTTTTAATTTCTGTAAACGAAAACATACAGACATAATTTCAAACTATAAAAACAGCATACGAAAAGCGTTAGCTAAGATTGTTTTGCAAAACCGTTTAATTAACGGTTGGCATTCATTTCGTGTCAACGCTGTGAGTGCATCAATATTTTTATATCGACACTTGATATGTCTACCACCTCCCCAGTTGACCTACCACCTCCACAGTTGATCTACCACCTCCCCAGCTGGCCCACCACCTTCGCAGTTGGCTTACCACTTTCTCAGTTGCCCTACTATCTCCCCAGTTACTGCCGACCAGCCTCATCTCATTCAAGCTCGCAATCTCCCAAACTCATTGAGCACGTCCTTTGCGTTTTCTTTTATATCATTTCGTTTGTTCTATTTTCTTTCAACTTCTTTCATCTGTGTTTTTTTTATTAACACTATTATTATTGTGCAAATCTTCTACTACTAAAGATTCGTTTGCTTCCTGATCGGCCCGCTCCACTACGCGACCCGATCGGTGAGAATGCATGCAGGTTTTTTACTCCCTTCAAGGGAATATGAACTCCCCCTCACCCCTCCGCCCCCCACCTAACCGCAAGTTCTATTAAGCTGCTTGAAATTGGGAATAAAAGAAGATGATCGTATGATGTAGAAGCTGCGCCCTAATTCTGCAGGTATAGTTTACATTTTAGATTATCCCTAATAAAAGCCATAATTCCAGCTTCGGTGGTAAATCCACCAAGCATATAGGCAGGCAAACACAAACCCACACATATAAACACATAAGAACACACATAATTTCATCAGGATGCGCTCTGCAAATCGCGAATTTGCAAAAGCGCACAAAGAAATCAATTACAATGCAGTAAGCGATTTAGGGTACGAAAATCGTAGAGTATCGGCCGGGACCGGATAAATGTAGCCTGAAAAGAATTCAACCAGAGTTATGTCAATTTCGCATAGTGGCTCGGCTGGTTGTATAGGTTAGCCGCAAGCACAAAACAGTCGGTTTATTTCGCAATAGTTACCTTACATAACCGTTCACAATGACTGATTACCAAAAAATATTGCATATAATCAATTGCATATTGCGTATAATCAATTTCATTTTGCACATAATCAACTGCATATTGCATATAATCAGTCCATTGCACTGTGATTTCAATGACTAATTTCATCATCAATCGAAATTCGAATAAAAGTTTCGGATATGTGAAGTAGTCGACAAAAACGACGGCAAGATAAAGCGCATCAATTTCGTCGAATAAAAATTTCGTAAGAGATTTTCCTATTCGATCGAAAAAAAATGAAAGAAAAATTTAATTATAAAGTAATCGTTCTTTTTTTTTCAAAAAAAAATCGCCTATGTAGAAATAAAATTTTAAAATAGTTACAAAATTTTGAATTAAAAATTTACAAAAATATTTTTCACATAATAATTTCTGGCTATGCCTAAGCGCACTACAATAGATCGTTGTTCCATATAGCATCTCTTGACAAGTTGATGGTGAATAAGATGGACAAACGTTCCAACTTGCTGAGCTCGTTTATGCGCCCACCCTACAACCTCTCTTCGATATGATATCGTATTCGATTTGAAATCGTTCATATTCACTTTTAGCACTGAATAAGCGTACATCATAAAACGACGCTTCAGCACGATTTTATGGCTTCGGCAAACACTGTAAGGGGATCTCTCATTGATGACTCATTGCGCATCATAGAACCGAATAGAAAAAACAAACGTAGACGAATAAAAACGATTTTTGAGGACAAAATATATATGTATATTTATGAGGACAAAATATATTCGTTTGCAATTTGCATCACATCTATTTCTAGAATGAAAATCACTGCTTACAAAACGTTATAATTAAAACACCGTAGAAAAACTCCCTCTTCGTTTACTTAAGGACCACGTTTGCTATAGTCAGGACAGTGTTCCCTATATTTATGGCCGTACTCGTCGAGTTTTTTTCTTCAATGTGTCATTCCACCTCACAAAAATATTTACTTCACTGCTCCGTACATAACATTAGAAAGTTGAAATGTGTGTATCTGCTTGTATATAACAGCAGTTACTCACAATTTTTAGAACCCCAGCACCTCACCGCAGATTAACTATTCACAGAAAACGGGGTAAGTTGGGTTACCTACAAGTCATACGACAACTGGACCAGTTCCTCAACGCCCTAATTATACTTGCTGAACATAACAGCAGGAGGAGAGATTTGCAAGTAGCGAAGGCTTACAAAATAAGCTCAGGATGCAAAGGACAGCAAAACATCGAGTAACTGTTTGTTAAACCCGACAGTCCTGCGAAATCGGTTATCGTAGGTTTCGAACAAATCATATCTATCTAAACGGAAATATTTAAGCATATCGTCCTCAAAAGCACCTTACTCCGTGGGCTTCGTCATTTTCACACATTACATTACGTACAGGGAACACGTATGCCCGTCACAAATATAAGTAAAGACAACATTTAATGATGAGGCTATTTTGGGGTGATCATACCAGGAAAGCTATTCCACGTCTTTTATCCCTTCCCCCACCTCTTCACAGGTCTTTCCAATATAGTTTACGAAAAATCTTCCGCAATAACTGCAGAGAGGCAGTCAGGGATTATTCAGAAATAAAACCTGGTCCCACCATTGGGTTCCAGCTGGCCATTAACTCTTATCCCCTCCACCCAAAATCCTTCATCATCACATTTTTACGATGAACAACTCAACTCCAACAGCCCTACTGTTGTGCGCACAACACAAATTTTCTTATTAAGCAAGCTACAAATAAATATGATCTACCATTCACTTTTTAATCCTTCGGCGAATATGTTGCGTTGTCTTGCCTATCATGGAAAAAAAATCCAACCAAACCTTTAAAAAAACCCCCGCTAATATGCTTAATCGCTGAATACCCCCCTCTCAGATAAAACTATTCTAAGAGGTTCGAAGACGAAATTTACAGTCCGTCTCTCAGTGGTCTTCGAAAAACGCCAATCTCACCATCCATTTTCCACCTTTTTTTCGAGTTTTGCTTCATTATTGCAAAGCGCCTCGCGAAGGAACTGACATAATTTCATTTTCGGTGGAGCCAATTTTTATCAAAAATTTTTGAGGGACCATTCACGGATGACTGGCTACTTTCTGAACAAGCATTACTAAATCTAAATTATATAAAACACATAATGCATAGACAATAAGTTACATCAGAATATCTTCCGCCTAAGCAGAACAAACTGCAAATTAATTCCATATCGACAGAAATGTTTATTTTGTGTTGTGCAAAACTGAAACTCGCGTAATAAACGATGTCAAATGTGATATAAAACCGTCGTTGTTCGGAGACTTATCGGTGATACCTTCCTTAGTCCAATCATTACAAATTCAGTTGAACTAAACATAATGATAATACCTCATCCACTCTCAGAGCTCAAATTTTCTTATAAACAGCCAGGTATCCCCAGTAACTGCATACTTCCTTGCTGCCCTAATTAAATATGACTCTAGATTGGACAGCACCAGAAATGCGTTTGCATATTTTACCACAACATATCTTGTCGCAAAAAAAATTTTTCAATCCAAGATAAATAAGAAGCAACCGACCGAGCAAATCCTCAGCAAATATGCAAATAAACCTGTAAAGTAAATCGATTTCGTAGGCACTCTTTATCATCATCGCTTTGCTCCTCCCCCTCCTTAGCGCAACCTCCCTCTGCCATTATTAAACGACCCAACTTCGTCTCGTTCAGTAACGCTCCACTCTTAGCAGCCTTTTCCCAAAACCATCCCATACTTTTAGTTGTGTCACTTTGCTACAAAAGACAACCAAAGAAAGCAAAACAAAAACAAACAAACAAAGAAACAATCTGCAACGAAATTCTCGACTACTTTGAGGTCGCGCTTATTTCAATACGATCAATTAAACCGAATTCTTTCGCCTCTTCAGCACTCATAAACTTGTCCCTGTCAAGCGCTGCCTCTATCGTCTTCACATCTTGACCTGCAATGCCACCGTGATCACTAAAGAAAGAACTCTTTGAAGCCAATTGCGACTCCAGATGCGCTGAAAAATCATAACATGAATAGACTAAGCGAGAGAAAGGAAGAGAAAGACGTCAAAGAGTGAGATGGGATGCAGAGGTGAAAGAAGAATCGAAAGTAAGGAGCAAGGAGTGGTTGTCCTATATAGTTTTAATACGCCAAAATTGCGAAACAACAGAACCTCCTGATGAATTCTATCGTCACAGACGTCCATTCAAACCTTTGAATACTTCTGGTATTACGAAATTCTTCATATTTATAAAATTTTTTTCGGTAATGAAATCTTTCATATTTACGAAATCTTTTCACTAATGAATTTTTTCATATTTACGAAATTTTCCCACTAAATTGTGTGTTCCGTAGAAAAATTTTTCGACGAACGAAGTGCTACGTAAAAATCACTGTCCCTCCTATTTTTGGAGAATATGCACTCAAACAATTCGGTTCATCCACAATAAATAAAGCAGCACTTCGAACTGCCCATTCGGCCCCTAGACAAGTTATTCAAACATCTGCTCTGCGCGCAGCCAATTCACAATTCACCAAATCACCAAATCGCACCCTTAGAAACGCGCAGGCAAATACAGTCAGCCCTCCGTATCCGCGAATCCAAGCAGCCGTAAACAATAAAGTTGAGCAATAGCCAGTTTGAATATCAGCAAAGGATCATCGAAGCAACCCTCCGCGGATACCGACTAAGACTATATAGCAGGGCATGAATAAAAACAATAAAGCAAGATACAGATTATGATGCAAGATATATCAGGACTGATCAGGACTGATTAAGAAAGCAGTTGCACAATCCTTAAGTCTCTTTTGTACTACATTAGTGCCAGTTTTTTTTTCGTCTACTTCATACTCTTTCCAAATTCAACCGTGAGAAAACTTTTGTTGCAAGAGTAAACTTGCCGTCGGCACACTTACACCACACCTCTCCCATGTGTCATTCATCGATGACGGCATGAAACCTAATATCAACCAAAATTCCGCAATCAAACAACGAACTCATACGGCCCAACGTTCCAACATACCCGTATGTTTTGCATAAATTTCGTTGAGGCGCTTTCTTAACCTCGAAATCTCTTCAGCTTTGATGATAATGTCCGCAGCCGTTCCCTGAAGAAAAAAAATTTTAACCACAAGAAATCATTAGGAGATACAAAAATGTCGAACTAGCAAAACTGTTCGTTGACCAGAAGAACAGCGGAGAAGGTACAAGCAAGGGGAGCCAAATTGTTCCTTGACCACAAGGACAAAGGAGAAGGTAGAAGCAAGGCGAGCCAGCCTATCATATCCCACTGGAGGGTGTCAATTCGAAATTGTAGCTTGTTTTCGCGCTACGGACCTGGCGGATCCGAACCATAAAAAAAGACGCGATAAAAGAGCAACAGAAAAAAAAACGAAATAGCACGCTCATCTAAATGAAAGCTCTAAATGCGTTTAATTACGAGTCCAAGTTCGCAATGGTATTATGATATCACGATAGTGAATCAAACAATTGGCCCTAATCTGATATCGTATATTTTAAACATTAAACATCATATCTCTTTCTCCCACTAACCAAATGATGTCTACACGAAAAAACCTTCGTTAGCAACTATCACAAATGCAAACCGTCGTTTCTCCACGCTTATGGCCAACGATTATCGAAAAATTTGTTTGCTTGCGGACCTCTGAACTTAAGCTAGCCGTAGGCCAATAAGAAAAAAAATTCGACGAAGAATTCCAAAGCGACACTCATTCTAACTCTTTATTTATCCTCATGACAAATCCTTTATAAATTTAA
>JPKZ01000427.1:109215-119853 GCA_000803305.1 Toxocara canis | reverse complement strand
AGGGGCGCAATGCGATGGCAAAAATTGATAGTAGCAACTAGATTGCGGCATCATGCAATTACGGAATCATACGTTCGCTACCCCCCCTTACGCATGACTTGCTGCCGAACAATGAATGGCCTTGTGCGCACTTGGCCTTGCATCGTTCTTTCTCATATGCTGCCTATCTGTGCGCACTGTAATGTACGCTAGTTTTTGCCTATCCTTAACCCTCTCTTCTATTCCCCTCTCCCCCCTCTCCTCCTTCTATACATTCCCAAATCGACTCGTCCAATATATCAGATTCAATATGAACAGCCATGCCATTGCGTTGAACAGTTCCTTTCATAGCGCCGTTTCACAAATTGAACAATTAAGTTCAAAGCGGAGGCGTCTGGCTTGCAATAAAGTTCCTCCGAAAAAAAATAAACAATTAGCTCCGAAAATGACTGCATTTGGGAGATTTACAAAGATCATGTTGAATGTGCTTTTATTGACTCCTTTTAAACTTATAATTAGAGATAATTAGAAAGGTTGAATGGGACGACATTATTTGTAAAAGATGATTGTAATTGTCGCGCAAAATTAGACGCCAAAATAGAGCAGCTCCTATTATTTCGAAATTGGTTTTGAGGATACTTATATTTTGCGTCTCAAACCTATTTCGGAAGTATGTGGATAATCGCCATGGAAAACATTATTACTCCTTGTTAGAGATAAGTCCATATCTTCATACGTCAATTTTGCAGATGGCCTCAATTGCACCGTTTTGAAAGAGTTCGCCTTAACAATTAAGGTGAAATTTTGGTGAATTCATTTCCACTCACGGGACTCTCGTTAAAAAAAAACGATTTATATCGGGAATATTAAAAGGAGGGATCAGGCCTTTAATACGGCTATGGGATCAGCTAAAACTCAGATTTTCATGAGTCCACACTTTGAAGCAAATCATAAAAACATCAATCTCTGGTTCGCTATTACAAGCGTCATTTCATTCTTATGTTTAAAATCGAAAGAATCATGCCAAGTCTTCAAGTATATCAAGAAAATCTTGTTCGGACGAAACGGTCAAACCACTTACCGTTTGAGACGGCAAACGGTCGCTGATGAGAATAAAAGATGTGGATTGTACCATTCGAGTAGATAATTAAAAGATAGTTAAAGATAATTAAAGACCTTTGAACCTTTGAATTATATTTCGAAATATACGATTATCGAATTGCTTGATCCCACTAAAATTATTTGCGAAATTTCTATGTAAGATCAAGGGTCTTGCCCAATGGATCTGTTTGTATATCGTTGTTTTGCTCTCCACTAGCTTACCGCGACATAACGAATTATATACATTCCCTCTTGATCATGCGAAGTAAACGAAAAATTGGCATGATATTTGTCTTCAGCATTACGATTGTCGATCACCGAGTAGTCTTATAATAAGTCCTCGTCATGTATGGTTCAATGATTATTCTTTGTCTTTCATATTGTTCAGTGCGCTCACCATGAACAATGCTGTTCCACGTGTTCATTAACGCTTTGTTGCGTTTGCTTTGATCGATTTTTGTCAATTTCAATTCAAAAAAATTAATTAAATTTTTTAATTAATTAAATTTAATTAAATTTTTTTATTCCTCTTTTGCCTTCAGTAAGAAAATACATTTTATAATAGCTTCAAGAAAATCTATTTTTATAATAGTAGCTTCAAGAAAAAATATATTTTATAATAGCTTCAAGAAAATCTTGTTCGGACGAAACGGTCAAACCACTTACCGTTTGAGACGGCAAACGGTCGCTGATGAGAATAAAAATAGCAACATACAATAGCAACATTGTAAATAGCAACATACGACAAAATCATAGCAACATACAACAAAGGATAAATTTGTGTTTTTCAATGCTGTCATGCATGCATGTTGCGAAACGTTTCCGAACAATTTCATGATCTCGGAAATTAATATCTTCATTATGCAAATTTTTTGTAAACGATGATGCCACCCAACTTCCAGGTAGTCGTCGATTTAAAGTGCTAAAAAATTTCACCTTAAGGAAACGAATATTTAAATGTTTGTTTAATTTAATGAGTCTTTCATCGTTAATCGTCTAAACAAGCAGCAAACATAATCCGCAGTTTATTCAAAGTAAAGTACACATTGCTCGCCAACAATAACGCATTTGCTTGGACCGTATGCAAAGCCAATCGCTGATTTCTCTCTAGAGGGGCACAAACTGACATACGCATCTCACAAAGAGATAAACTCAACTTAGAGAGTGTTCATTGGTTGAAGAGGGAGCAGTTTGGAATATACACATTACATGACCATTAGAAATTCGATGTTACAGATAAAAGAACGAGAAAATAGCATGTTTAGATGGAGACTGCTGACGAGTGAGGAAAAAAATTGAGACGACAAGAGGCAATAATAAAGTGATGCCGATGGAACGACCATCCGTCATTCATGGCAGAGGCATCAACGTTTTTTAGTGATACCTCATTGTGCGCTCTCGACCAGAGCGAAAAAGCGTGAGTGCATTGTGAGACCATTGAGTCCGTTTGCATATGTATATATGTATGTGTGCGTGTCTGTGTCTGTGTATGTGTCTGTGTGTATATGTGTGTCTGTGTATGCGTATGTATTTGTCTGTTAGCATATCCACTTGTTTCAACTTATTGAAACGAAAATCTACTCAGTCGAAACTTGGTAAGCATAGAGTCTATGGCATTGTATATGTTCGTTTGTTTCCAAACAAAATTTGCGTATAATGTATGAACTTTTGGTTGAAGTAGAGCATACGGAATAATTTAGCTGCAAAAAATGGGCCACTCGAAAATGGCATCTCAATTCGATGACCTGATTATAATTAATGGCTTTTGCGCAATGCACAAACGGTCGATTCTGTATGAGGTATGAAACAAAAACCTGGTTTGTAAATTCTAGGATGGGAGAGGTGAAATTTCCGTGGAAAATTCTGCGTAAAATTTCAGGATGAAAAGACTCGTTTCTTTGAACTTGACTGAGAGGGGAAATTCCCGGAATTTTTAAAGAAGCCCTTATGAAAGTTTTTTCAGTTTCACCCCCCCCCCATGATCTCGGAAATTAATATCTTCATTATGCAAATTTTTTGTAAACGATGATGCCACCCAACTTCCAGGTAGTCGTCGATTTAAAGTGCTAAAAAATTTCACCTTAAGGAAACGAATATTTAAATGTTTGTTTAATTTAATGAGTCTTTCATCGTTAATCGTCTAAACAAGCAGCAAACATAATCCGCAGTTTATTCAAAGTAAAGTACACATTGCTCGCCAACAATAACGCATTTGCTTGGACCGTATGCAAAGCCAATCGCTGATTTCTCTCTAGAGGGGCACAAACTGACATACGCATCTCACAAAGAGATAAACTCAACTTAGAGAGTGTTCATTGGTTGAAGAGGGAGCAGTTTGGAATATACACATTACATGACCATTAGAAATTCGATGTTACAGATAAAAGAACGAGAAAATAGCATGTTTAGATGGAGACTGCTGACGAGTGAGGAAAAAAATTGAGACGACAAGAGGCAATAATAAAGTGATGCCGATGGAACGACCATCCGTCATTCATGGCAGAGGCATCAACGTTTTTTAGTGATACCTCATTGTGCGCTCTCGACCAGAGCGAAAAAGCGTGAGTGCATTGTGAGACCATTGAGTCCGTTTGCATATGTATATATGTATGTGTGCGTGTCTGTGTCTGTGTATGTGTCTGTGTGTATATGTGTGTCTGTGTATGCGTATGTATTTGTCTGTTAGCATATCCACTTGTTTCAACTTATTGAAACGAAAATCTACTCAGTCGAAACTTGGTAAGCATAGAGTCTATGGCATTGTATATGTTCGTTTGTTTCCAAACAAAATTTGCGTATAATGTATGAACTTTTGGTTGAAGTAGAGCATACGGAATAATTTAGCTGCAAAAAATGGGCCACTCGAAAATGGCATCTCAATTCGATGACCTGATTATAATTAATGGCTTTTGCGCAATGCACAAACGGTCGATTCTGTATGAGGTATGAAACAAAAACCTGGTTTGTAAATTCTAGGATGGGAGAGGTGAAATTTCCGTGGAAAATTCTGCGTAAAATTTCAGGATGAAAAGACTCGTTTCTTTGAACTTGACTGAGAGGGGAAATTCCCGGAATTTTTAAAGAAGCCCTTATGAAAGTTTTTTCAGTTTCACCCCCCCCCCTCCTTCCCCCTCACCCCCTGATTACTGAAAGAAAATGTAGCTTATAAAATTTTCAGTGCTCCACTTCAAAATTTGAAAGTTTTATTTTTAGACATACTCCCTGTCTATTCGATTAATATTCGTAAACGCATTATGCTAACGTCGTGTTTGCTTTCATATCTATTTGCAGCTGTCTGTCTGTCTGTCTGTCTGTCTGTCTGTCTTTCTCTCTGTCTGTCTGTCCGAGAGTTTCAACTCGGGAACAATTGAAGGCATAGTTAAACAATCGCTTCAACGATCTTGGGTGATTCCAACCGTCCACACATATTCGAGATGAACTTATTTATAGTTTATGGCTTCGACGCGGTTTTGCTATTAAAAAGTACACCTGTACCGATTGATATGCCTCATTTCATCGTCAAATAACATCTTTCTTTATTGCTCGTATTGTATTCTCCACTTTTCATGAACCATTTAGTTTTGGCGTTGTTACTGAACAGTGGAGAGCGTCTGTAAGTATTTCAATTTATAAAATGATCCTCCTAATGACGGGGCTCATTATAGACTAATTAAATTAACCTGCCACTTAAGTCGTATTTTAGAGGGCTTGAGTTCAGAAAGAGTTTTATTATTGCTGCAGTTGCACAATGTCATTTCGAACGATCAATTTGGGTTTTGGTCTCTACGCTCTACAATTACTCAATTATCGGCTTGCATCTCTGATTGGTTCGAAAGGATCCATCCAGGAAGGCAAGCTAACGGATTGCATTTGCATTGATTTCGTCAAAGCCTTCAATTCTATTCCACTGCATCTTCTGATTGCCAAAATTCAATCATACAGGATCTGTGGGACGTTTTCAATACGGATCGAAGCAGTGCTAACCGTCGGAAGATTTATGGTAAAAATGGAATTCACATTCTTAACTGAGTTGAGAACTTATAGCTGGGTGTCGCGAGGAAGCGTCCTTGGGGCACTTCTTTTTCTGTTATATATGAGTCATTTACATCTTTGTTTACTACCTGGTATTACAATTCATGTATACGCCAAGGACGTTAGTTTGCGTGCTTGCTACCTTGAGAGTATCGACAGCTCTTCCTTCTTTGATGGTTCTGTGAACCGTGGTTATTTCCATCCCCCGGAAATGGCATCTATCGCTAAAAATGACATATTCGCGCTCGTTTTTATAGCTACTTGTCAGTTCTATTTGGTCGTTGACGGGTTTTACGACCAGAGGCTGTTGTAAATCGTTGACCAGGTCATTCGCTAGGTCTTTCAAACAACCTTTTCTTCCTGAATAGACTACAGTCTTTTTTCTTCCACTCTTTCTAATTTCATCCTTTTTGTGAATAGTATAAAAACTGTACCACCGCATAACTATAGAGCTTAATTATATGTCCTATAATTGCTAGTTGTGCGTCCATAAGGATATATTTATGTGACATATCACTTTATCTATTCCATTCCGTTGAGAATGTTTGTTCTTTTGTTCACCTATTCCTCGCTTTTGTTCGGAACTATTCTTTTGACCTATTCCTATCACTTGATTTACATCATTTAGTTTTAAAAAAAAGTATCTTTTTAGACTCAGAAACCTCAAAATAATGCCAAGTTTATATATTTGACAGTTATGGAAATAAAACTTATTCTCGAGAATATTTATGGTGGAAATTATTCTTTTTTTTTTTTTGAAAACTTTCATCACTCAAAATCAGGAAATGACTACAAAATTGAGTCCTATTTTTCTTTAATAATTCTATGGAGAGCGTTTTCTACTGGCTATTTTGTTTTTTTAGAAAAAGGTTCGTCTTTACGAAACACAGAGAGTTTGATATTTGCTATTTGCGATTTGGTTTTCATTAACGTTTTCTGCAATACAAAGAAAGTAAGAAAATTGAGGGATCAGAAAAAAAATTAAACTTAAAGTTGTTCGGATTCTTCATATATATACATACATATACATATATATACATGTATATACATATATACATAATGTTCACTACGCATTCTTTTGGGCGTATGTAGAACGTTCGTTTGAAGGCGGTAATGGAAGCAACGGGTGGTGATCGTTTTGATCGTTACCTTATACCATAGAGCACAAAGCGATTCTCAGCATAACTTCCAATCGTAACGATCACATCCTCGCTTCTCTTATACCATCCGCTTAAGTGATCGCATTGCGCATTAGAGACGTTCTCATCATTCTTTTATCACTTTTTTCGATTTTTATGACGACAATCAAATGAAATATTCGTCATTTTATCTCCCGTTGACCTAAAATCATCGAAAATTGTCAACACAGAAATCAGATGTCAAGTTCATAATAAAAACGATCCATTTTGCCAATAAGGATGATATACATTCGAATCGTTATTAGTTTTTATACGCTTACCTATTACAATTTCTGTGTAAAATATATTAGGAAGTAATTTTTATAGCTGATTTTTGTATTTCTGACACATATTAATAGGCATGAATTTTTTATGAATTTATAATAGCGGTTGATATTATATTAGCTTTTAATGTAATCACTTTTCATCTATTGTTCGTTTATTAATTAGTCATCAATTAAATTAATTAATTAACTACTCAATGACTATTTAATTAATTAAAAGATCGTAAGACGTTGAATAGTACATAAGTAGGTGACTCATCGTAACTGTGCAGTAGTGATTGATGTTCATAACTCAATAGCTTTGGGTTGCTACCATCTGTAAGAGTGTTTTTTGCCGTTCGGTTTAGCTCTCTTTTGCTAGAGATCATCTATACTTTGGAGAGAAGCTAATAGTATGTCGCCGGTCGGATTGTTTACGTCGCGGATTCAGCGTCGATTTGCGCCAGATACTTTTACTTATTTATTCATTCATGTTCATCATATGAAAAGTGAGCTACGATAATCTGAGATTTTGCATACGAACAAATGGCTGTCGTCATATATGGGCATCCTAGCCACTATCCCCTCCCTCTCCTCCCCTCCCCTCCCCCAAACGACGAAGAAAAGCTAAATACCAAGATCTAATTTCTGCTGCAGGTTGAAAAAACAAATATATGGGAGCAATGAAGAATCGTTTCAAGCCAAAGCGCGCTAAATGTTCACAAATATAGTTTATTTTAATAGCAACAATGCAGTTTCCACACGTGTCGACAGCGAAGTTTGAATTAAGAATAACTAACAGTCTCGCTAATGAGCGGTCGGTCGACTTTACACGATTCTGGAATAGAACAGGATAAAATGCTCTGTGAGCACCCAAGCGCGCGCAAAGGGGATAAAGTATTCGCCTGAGTGCGAACTCTCCTATGCGAGAGAAGACATACATGTATACGAAAAAAACTGGTGACTGGCGCTGTGGGCCGCGTGTACAAACAGAAATTGCATCAACCATGCCGTTCAAATCTATACGGCGCATCTCCCACATCCTTGTAAGACATTGCTATATCAAACTCAGCATCAGCTACTAGCACAAGCGAACAATGAACGAGCTCAATTAGGTTCCTCAACCCTCTCCAATACCAGAATCGTTCTTGTTTTTGGCTGCCAAGCACCTACACTAGCTGTATTCGCGTAAGACGATAACTCAGAAAGATGTTCATTCTCCGGCCAACAAACGGTGCATGCAAAGGCCGCAGTTATTATTTATGCCTCCAAATAATTTCCTTTCAAAAATTCCCCTTCTAATACCTTCCGAGTTGCTTTGTTCAAAACATAGTCAGGAGCCGCAAAAAATTTAAGATGTACAGTGCATGTTACACATATAAGCGTTGAGAGCCGAAAAAAAATGTGTGAAAGTGCTGATCGGCATTTGCTCTGTCCTTATGCCCCACATGTTTCACTTGCCACGCCCCAACTCCCTCCCCTCCCCTCCCCTCCCCCCCTCCCTACCCCCCCCCCCACCCCCTTTCATCATTTCTCTCCTTGCACAGCCACTCAACTGGGAGGGGATCCGCGTTTACTTTTCGAAGATTCGCGTATAGAAAGAACCAAGTAAAACGGGGCAAAAATCACAAACCTGAAAATAAACTAGAGGAAGATTTCTTCTTTTGCCAATCAATGCAAATATGCAAAAATTTTAAACTCCAAACAACCAACCGCTAAAAAAAACTTAATTTTAGATATTTCATTAAATAATTGGATATTTCAATGAATAATTAAATACAATAGAAGTAAAAAATAAAAAAGTTAGATATTCCAGCAAATTGAACCAAAATTAAGGGAGGTGGTGTTTGCATGTGTGGTTACCTTATAGGCAATTCGTTGGGAAGCTCCACGTTATCTGCCTGAAAACGAGCTTACCCGTAAGTGTTCATAGCTACATGATCAATTCTATACATGAACTCCATTTGCTTTGCCTCTATGAATTGTTTATTCGAAGCTAAAATTGTCGGTCGGCCTGCGCCTTGAAACGAATTTGATATTACGGTAGCGGGCGCGAATTGAGAATTTTTCCAAAAAATTTATATTCGTTGTTTGTCGGAGTGCCCGTATGAGTTGATCATTTTTGGTGGGGCTAGACATTTTTGCAGTAGTATCAACTTGTGATCCATCGGAATAGGGGTGATGAAATTTAGTAAGTGTTTGACCACGTGTTGCGATTGCTGTTACGAATCACAATGTTTATATGATTGATCTACTATCTTCTATTGACCTGTGATCTACTGCGATTTCGTGTGTGATCTCGAATGAG
This sequence comes from Toxocara canis, assembly GCA_000803305.1. Lineage (NCBI taxonomy): Eukaryota > Metazoa > Nematoda > Chromadorea > Rhabditida > Toxocaridae > Toxocara > Toxocara canis. The sequence continues at coordinate 110,992 of JPKZ01000427.1, read as the reverse complement.
CGAACAGTGATGTTGCGGTCGTACAAAAGTAGTGTTTGTGCAAACAGTTGATTATTGTATGGTGTTGTCCAAGAGGTAGATGGTTGGTTGGGAACGGTTTCTTTTCTAGTCTCGTTTAGGAATTAGTTGAAGTTGGTTCGTCCCACCAACGGGGGGGATTTGAAAGTGGAAAATGGAAGAACGCTGGGGTAGTTTTAGTCAGATTGGTGTGGCATTTGGTCGTGCATCTGTTACGATATACGTTGTGAATAGTAAGCGGTTCATGTCTTGTTGTTTGCACGCAATCACTGGTTACATTTGTTACTAGCAGACAAGCTGAGCTATTGGCTCCGATGTCGGCAGGAACCGCTAAAGTTGGAGGGTCCCTTGGGCAACATGTAGGAAACCTTTAAATCCTCAAATACATGGGTTAGGGGTCTAAAACCCTAACGGGGTGGCCCAACCGGTGTTGGCAGAAATCGTGAAACCAGGGAATTCCTTTCGGCAACGTATTGGGAGCACTTTGGTCCTCGGACGTACAGGGGTAGAAACCTAGAACCCTAACAGGTACAATCTACCCCTGTCGCCTCTTAATCCGGTTTCAGACCCGTTCATCGATCCGGAAAGGACTCAGACCCCTTTAAAAGGGATTAAAAGGGCGCATGGCAGGTTTAACTCTTTTCTAGAATTGACACCCTGCAATATGGTTAAGCAGCTGGGCAAATGGTTGGGGAGCAAGGCAGAAGCAAATTAAAATCGTTCTGCTTAATGCGATAGAAGTCAAGTCGATACGATGAAGCGTTAGTGTCATCAGATCGAGTGCTGCTTACCTTAAAATTTTGTACGCTCATTCTATAGATTTTTATGAACCGTCGAGTCCTACAAAATGTGAATTTTCATCACTTATAAAAACTTAACTGGCTGATTGTTATGGCTTCCGCCGTGACAATATTCTAGCATGGTGTTCCCATTTATTGTTATGTAAATACCTTTGTAGTCTCCGTGTTCGTCGATTCGACTCATATCTATTATTTTTAATTTTCGATTACTTTTAATTTTCTATTATTTTTAATTTTCGATTACTTTTAATTTTCTACTGTTTTTAATTCTTACCGCTCCTGATGATTTCGGCAGTACGCGTTTGAGAAGATTTAGCGGTGAAATATGTAACTTTATACTTGTCTTTCCTTTTTGCGATTTAGACGATATCTTTCATGCAACGATTTGTCGCATTTCCTTCTCTATTTGGTATAATATACCTTGCGTGTAAATGAACCGATAGACGTCCCCCCTACCCCTTCGCAGCCCTTTCCTAACTTTCCCAAAAGTTGGGCGAATTTGCCTGCAGCATAATTAGAGTTTAAAATGTTTTGCCGTTATTTTTTTCGTTCATTTTCTGACTTTTCACGTCGGTTTTACTCCCCACCTTATCTTTCCTTTTGATTTCCGGTGCCATGGAGGGGGCAAGGGAGGTGGATGCCGCGTGTGTCGTTGTATAGGTCATCTAAAGCTCATGACCAGTGGGCGTGTTGCCGGAGTTTGGGATTATCGGAAGTCATTCGCCTCCCCACCTTCGCCTTGTAAACGAAAAATGGCAAGGGAAGAAATAAGGGGAGTTTTTGATCAAAATTTGATGAATTGAACTTTGCAGTGCAATTTTGAACTCTGCAATTTTTCATTTTAAGGCGATTATGGCTATTATAAGCTCAGAAATCTGAAATTTCGACTGTTGTTTCATACCGTATTGCCTCGAGTAGAGCCCCTATGGACTGCAAACTCTAAAGCGGAAGAAGGGAGA
>JPKZ01000427.1:58114-68426 GCA_000803305.1 Toxocara canis | reverse complement strand
CCCGGGGGGGGGGGGGGGGGGCGTTTTTTTTTTGCCTCTGCTGAGTGGCGTTTCCCGTTCTTGAAAAGCAGTCCAAAGCGTTGGTATTTAAGAGGGCGATATCGCTTCTTCACATCAGTACTCTTCTCAAGAGTTCTCTTCGTACTTTTATTTGAGGGATATTCCATAGGTGAGGAAAGTGCGATGAAGGAAGTAAAGTTGTAAGATACGAGTTCTGAGAAGCGGTACGTATTTTGAAATCGAGGAGGAAGAAGCTAAGAGGGTTATTTACAGCGGTCGTGATTTAGGGGAACAGTAGGCAGGAAGTACATGGGTAGCATTGGCTGAAAAGTAATTTTTCTAAAGTCTTTTGTTGTTGTAGTCGCAAATTGTTCTTGGACCCTTTAATGCAACGGGATGCAAAGGAAGCTGTAATTTCATCGATTCCCATATCGATGCGGCTGACAACCAAGCTCACGCATGATTGTTTTGACCAGTTTCGAAACGCCTGGTGGTCAGCCTGCTGGCGATCCATCGGGTAAGCGGCTGGGAATTGAGCCCAGGTCTTAGGACGCTTTAAAATAATGCATATATATTGAAATTTTTAGCAGATGAAAAAGTTATATTTTTGGGAAGTTTTTGTAAAAGGGGACTGACATACAGTATTAGGCGCTAGAAAGGGTAAGGTGGGTATTAGGCGCTGTTTTGTTTGATATTATGCGGTATATTCGTGATCTGGAAGTAATTTGAAGTTAGCCAAACGATCGCACTAAGAAAATGTTTTTTCAGAAAGGAAATTGTTCGTTGGAATGTTAAATAAGCGACTGACGGAAGAGGACGTTAAAGCAATGTTCGCACATTTCGGACATATTGAGGACTGTACGGTGCTCAAAGATGCTGATGGTAAAAGCAGAGGTTAGCTTATTTTCGATTTATTGCTTTTGCTTTGGCAAGAGGGCGAAATTGGTTCATACACATTGTAAAGAATGGGCGAATTTTAAAAACAAACATTTCCATCAACACGTTTTTTGGTGTTCTGCGATTTTGAGCTTCATGGTTGGTGAATGAGAGAAGTGCCTTTCTTAAGATAGTCGGGACATATTTAATGGTAATAGTGACAGTGATAGTTTAGTGATAATATAGTGATAATTTAAATTTTGGATTGTAATAAGCGGCACTTGGCTTTCAGATCGCATAACATCTGGACCTTTTTTTTATTCTTTTAAAAATATTGTCAATACTCTATAAAGAAAGAGAGGAAGCGAAAAGTATATCGGGCATTTGGACTCCGATTTTTCAATTTCTTGATGAATACTTTCCGTTGAGTTGCTGTTCATGCTTCGAATCTTCTTTTAATATTACCGAACAATCAGGCGTAATGAGTTTTAGCATGGTAAACGCCTAGCAGGGATAGAGCAGTGATAAGGTTTTTGAGGATTCTTGGATTACAGTTCGCAATTATTCTCATTTTTGTTCATCTTTTTCCCACTATTCTTGGAAATTTCGTATGTTGACCGAGCTTTTTGTTTGGAAGTGTTATATGGAGCTATAATAAGCGAGGACTTTTTTTTTCAATTCACATATTAAACGAATGCAATTCGCTTCTGGAGGCAAATCTAACTTGTTGAAGCGAATTTGGTTTTATAAGGAAGGTCCTACAGACTGGTGGAGAGAACGCTAAAAAAAGTCTGCATTTATCAAGGTTGAACGTTTATGAGGAATAGTTTAAAAGATTAACGTCTGTCAGTTGTTAGCGCTACTCATTCATACTTTTACGAACTATCTTCCGATTAAAGATTGCCAAGTCAATAAAATATGAACTTTGTGAATTTCATCTTACATGGCACGCAAATTATGATGATTGCATTAGGGTCAAAATAGGCTATATATATATATATATATATATGTATATATATATATACATATATATATCTATATATATATAGCCTATTTTGACCCTAATGCAATCATCATAATTTGCGTGCCATGTAAGATGAAATTCACAAAGTTCATATTTTATTGACTTGGCAATCTTTAATCGGAAGATAGTTCGTAAAAGATCGGGCGTCCATTATTCGCCCTCGAATGGGATTTCGTTAGTCAGTGACTATGGCAGTTCTGCGGTCAGAGAGTTGTTTATATTACCTCGCGGTATCTCAGTGTGATAAATGATGTTGCGGAATTGTTTGGAACTGAGGAAAGGGGTGCTGTCAATGAGCAGGCCACCAGGAAAAGAACTAAGTAACCAGAGGAAGGCCAGAGATATGCTTGTCGATGAGGTCCAAACAGTAGTGGTAGCGAGCAGAGAATTGGCGGAAATTTCTGCCGAGTGCCCCACTTTCTTCATGAATCTCATCAGCTGGCATTTCTTTGTCTTCTCGTGATCATCAAATTTGTTTCAACTATCCATTTATAATCGCCAATATGTTAGATAGAGCTTTGTTACCGCTTATTGCTCTTTTTTTTATTCAGTAAACAGTTTCCTTGATTGCCTGTGCTTTTATGATCATCTTGCTATCTTCATTGCGTTCGCTCTTTTCATCCTTACCTACCCTTCCTTTCGCTTCTCCTTACAAAGTGGGGAATCGCTCTCTCGATGCTTGCACTCTCGCATGTGATTCACCTTCGTTCGATTTCTGCTCGCCTAAAAAAAGCTTTCTGATGCGAGAGAGATATTTGTAAAATGATTTATCACAGTACGAGACCTATAAAGTTCATTGAGTGACCTATCAAAGCAGGACCATGTTCGCTAGTATACTTATAAGGGCTAATTTCGGATGCTTTAATCTACAAACGTTGAAGCGATGAGGAAGCAAAGGTGGGTAGACGATCTTGGCAAACTTTTTTCTAAAAAGGAATGCGATCACTAAACAAGGGACCTATCTGTGAAATTCCGCTTTTTTTTCCAGAAATTGTATAAACAATTTTTTACATGTCGGTTCTCATGAAGAGTTGTGCTTTTTTATGAGAGTTTTATAGAAAAAAACGGATAATTCTTTTGCCTTCAAATGAATATTTTGGAATGTTCTGCTTCTGTTTGATAGTTAGATGAGCCTTTCCAGTGGCATGTTGACTTAAAGTTTGTAAAAATGGCAATCGTAAGGGGCTCAAGAGTGTTAGGAGGAGAGTATGGTTTGTTTGGTTTTCCATAGAATTTATTGGTTTAACTAACAAATTTTTAGGTGCAAATGGTTAAAGTAGCGGAGAAATTTTCGCCAGCAACATAGGCAGAGCAGCATGGCTTCAGAAATGGGTTTTTACTAACCTTTGTTATGGAGTTATACCCCTTGTTTGCTATTGTTCGTTGTTGTTGCAACAATGTTGGGCCATGTACCAGGCATAATTACAATTTTAGGCACTTGTTTACTTCTGGGGGAGAGGGGGGAGGACAGGTTGCGTGATGTACACAAAAACACACACACACACACGATCGCATTGCAATTGCTTTCAAAATAGAGAAGTGCTGCAACTAAATGTTTAATTATAATGAACGTGTTTTACGTACATAGCTTTTGTTTTGTTTTTTTTCCCGTCTTTCTCTCTCTCTCCTTTTTCGGTTATGTTGTTAGACGCGTTGCGTTATTTTTCCCTTGGTTGTCCATGTGTTTGTTGGGATGGAGATAAAACATTACTGATGCCGATTTGTTGTGCGCTCTTCTAGCTTACAAAATAGTAATTTTGTTAAGTAAAATAACTAAATTGATTAAAAAAATAATAGTAACTGTTGAAGCGCTGAGATCGGCTATCAGCAGTGTTTTAATCTCGATGATATATATGTGTTTATGTTGTTTTTGTTTTTGTTGTTGTTGTTGTGTGTGTGTATCGTTATATAGCGTTTGTATGTTTCCAGGCTGTGCGTTTGTGACGTTTACAAACCGTTCGTATGCGCAACAAGCAATCAGGCAAATGCATCATTCACAAACAATGGAGGTTCGTCTTCGTACTATTCGTCGTCTACTTCAACTATCTAGTCGCTTTCACTCCTTGTTCGCTTTTTTTTTCGTGCACTTGTTATGTCGTACTGTTTTTCTTTGTGCCGCAAAATTGTGCTACGTTTGCCATCAAATATCTAACTAATTAAGCTTTTAACTCGTTCCATGTGCCAGTTAGGGGAGGCGGAAGGAGCTACGATTTTCATTTTTCAGATAAGGTCGCAGTTATCTCTAAAAAAAAGAATGTAGGTCTGGCGCGAGGAAAAAAATGGGAAAAGAAAACGATTTTTAAAAAAAGACGGTGAGTCGCGCGCATCTTCTTAACCGGCCGTTATGTATTAAATCTAAGTTTTAATTTCCATTGATTATTGCTTCTTGGATCGTTCTAAGGAGCAAACTTGCTGGATGCTGTCTGGGAGGTTATATTTCCCGCATATGTAAGTAAATGCTTACGTAAATGAGTGTACTTCAGTCCATAAATATAAACAAATATATACACAAGTAAAAAAAATATATGTATAAATAAGTAAATATATAAGTGTTTTGACATCAGCGCTGAATTCCGTTTATACAAACAAACACGTAGTTAAGCGTAAGTAAAGAAAAGCGAACGTACTTAGATGAATATACACAAAACAAAATCTACTTCGCGTTACTATTCGCAACTTCGCTTTGAGTTCAGGAAATTGCGTCTGAAGTGCTGTAGATGAGCGCTGAAGTTTTAGAGTACGATGTGGTTTCACGGTGCTAGGAGAGCACAGTTTTATATGTTGTAGTAAAGGTGATGTTACTCATTCACCAGCTCGATCCCTTATAGATAGAGGTGCGTGTGTATACATATGTGACGTATACTGCTTAACGCAATTTTGCTTCTCTACCGATGCAGTTTGTCGTTAATTTCTCGTAGTTTTTGTGTTTCTTTTCGTTTGAAATGTATTTTTATTGCCTAGTCGAAATTTGGGTGCATATTTTATTTTGCTTTTGATTTATTTTTTTTAAAATCTGGTAGTATGAAAAGGGATGGCGATAGAAATATAGGGGTATTCTTGATTGTTTTACTGCTACTTCTAATTGCCGATGAAAGCTCCAAGTTGGTATGTGGGAATCGCAGGCGTAGCCAGATCAAGAAATTTCAGGGACAGGCGGTCGGTTTTTAATGTTCGAGATAATTTTAGAAGAGACGACACAAAAATGAAGAGAACGAAATAGTGTAAACCGCAAATTTCTGTTGCGGTCGACGTGCTAAAACTCTAAGGAATGCATGCATTCCCTATCCCTCCGACCTGCAGCTCCACCTCCCCGTCCTCTTCTCATAACCTCCCTTAATTTCAGGGACAGGCGGTCGGTTTTTAATGTTCGAGATAATTTTAGAAGAGACGACACAAAAATGAAGAGAACGAAATAGTGTAAACCGCAAATTTCTGTTGCGGTCGACGTGCTAAAACTCTAAGGAATGCATGCATTCCCTATCCCTCCGACCTGCAGCTCCACCTCCCCGTCCTCTTCTCATAACCTCCCTTAATTTCAGGGACAGGCGGTCGGTTTTTAATGTTCGAGATAATTTTAGAAGAGACGACACAAAAATGAAGAGAACGAAATAGTGTAAACCGCAAATTTCTGTTGCGGTCGACGTGCTAAAACTCTAAGGAATGCATGCATTCCCTATCCCTCCGACCTGCAGCTCCACCTCCCCGTCCTCTTCTCATAACCTCCCTTAATTTCAGGGACAGGCGGTCGGTTTTTAATGTTCGAGATAATTTTAGAAGAGACGACACAAAAATGAAGAGAACGAAATAGTGTAAACCGCAAATTTCTGTTGCGGTCGACGTGCTAAAACTCTAAGGAATGCATGCATTCCCTATCCCTCCGACCTGCAGCTCCACCTCCCCGTCCTCTTCTCATAACCTCCCTTAATAAAGAAATGAAACTGTCACATGAGAAACTGTTAGTCTCCCTAGTCCTTTTAGACATTACTTTTTGAAAAAGACCAAATTCTGTCTTGTTTAGAATAAAAAGAAAACGTTTTTCTTCTAATTTTTTTATTTAGAACTTTTTTGTTTTTTTCTTTTTCGTTTTTAATGTTTGCACTGTTTACCTAAATTTCAAGCACCAGCTTGCTACTGTGAACTTCTCAGTTAAACGACGTGGAAGTGGGCAAGCGTGTATGTTCTCCTCGCTACTCGTATATATGGATCCCGTTGTAACGTACCTCCAGCGTTGTATTCGTTGAAGCCAGAACAAGATAACGGAATTTAGTAGACACTGGACGATTTTAGCAAAGCAAACATCGTTTGCCGTATTCATTGCGCGCTTCGTTATTTTCTTTTCCATTATATTGACGCTGATGGCTCTACATAGGGTTTGTGTGGCTGCTTAGTGGCTAAGTAGACGAGGCGGTTTCTTCCTTATTACGTAATAAGGTGGAATGAAATAAATTCGTAGTAGCGGGGGAAATTTTGTATATTCTAAATTGTATATATATACGTATATATATACATATATATATATGTTAATTTCTGGCCTGGTGTTAGCTTCATACTGTTAGCAGTGCTCACCAGTTCCTCGGAAATTTCATTTCTTCTTTAAGCTTTATGCTCTGATTGCTTGTTTTCTTGTTACCCTGCAGCTATAGTCTCAAAGCGGACATTGTTTTGAACAGGGAGAATACCTATATTTGCAGTGGTTATGGTCAGGTACTAGGCTATTCGCTCATAAATATTTCAGAGAATTGCCTCAAAAATGATCGTTTATTGTTGAAGGTATTATTTATAAAAGAGAAAGTGAGGTGGTCATATTGGCGGAATGCGAGTAGGGATCATGGTTAAAAAGTTGAGAAGCGATTTAAAGGAGGGAGAATGGGGATTCATCGGGGAGCGGTTTGGTTGAAGAGTGACAAAAATTGTGGGATCTCCTGGAAAACAGGTTTTTGGGACTTTATGAGGCACGAGGGACGACTGTAGTTCCGTCGGGCTTGAAGAGGCTACGATTAACCGAAGGATTTGGTACATAACGTTATATAGGCCTCTTATCGCTGTTGGCATTTTAATGAGTAGTTTGTTTCATTTAAAAGTTGTCCACTCAAATTACACAAAGCAGGCATCATGCGGAGAATTTGTCACATTGAGAGGTCTGCGCGCAGTAATTCTTATAGCTAATCATTCATGAAGTTCGTCGCAGAAGTCAGTACCATGAAAGAGTAATTAAATTTCTTTGTATCTCTAAGGTAGATGTGCAGTCGCGAATGCGTTTTAGTTTGGAGTATTTCGAAACCATTTCATGATGGACCTAATTAAGATTTAAGTTTTGGAGTGGTGATGGACTCGATTAATTAACTTAAATAAGTTTTAGAATGAATTAAACTTGCCGTCTTCTTGACTTGTGTGATGTTCAGTGCCAATACGCGCTAGTTTATGAATATTTCATGTCCGTTTTTCATAGGTGCATTTCTTTTCAGGGTTGTTCGACACCAATTGTCGTAAAATTTGCGGACACACAAAAGGAAAAAGAAGCTAAAAAGAGTGTTCCACCATCCGTATCGCCTTCACTGCAGGGCACAGCTAACATTGCAGCTTCCATCCAACAAGTAGGTTTTTTTGAAAAGGAATTTTTTTTTTATTAATGTGAGGGGATAAATGTTATGTGGGGAAAAATGTACACTGAGGTGAGCGATCGTTTTGATTAAATGATATGCATATCGGGAAGTGATTAATTTTCTTCGTATTATCTTATTTGCATCATCTTTGTACTGTCATGTAGTCCTTGCCTATCATCTAGACAAAAGATCCGATTCGATATATGGAAGACGGTGAAAGAAGAGTGTCTTTTTGTTAATGTTTGGTCGCTTTGTTTTACTTGACTAATCGGAGTTACTTTACGAGTAACGGTGATGTTATGTGATTCGACCATAATTTATGGCATGCGATTTATTCAGGGAACATTTTATGTTCAATGGTACATATCTGTACCAGTGAGACGGGAGCTGTGCCGATGATCATTATGAGAGGGGGGAGGGGGAGGGGAAGGAGTAAAAATCCGTAGGGCAAAACATGTAAAAAAAAGACGCAAATTCAAGATGGAGTTACAAATAATGACGTTCAGAATTTGGGCCCATGGAGTATTGCTGATGATTCGTTTCAATTCGGGCGGATGAGGGGTTATTCCACGTGCATGACTTGAATGAAGCAGTTTTTTATATGGCTCGTTTGTTTACAGTTCCACTATTTGATGCTCCACAAGCAGATGTTGCGCAGCAAATTTAATCACCTAAATTCCATTATTCCCTCAGCGAAAGGAGACGCAAAGGCTTATTCCGAATGCAGCTCATCGGGCTACGAAGTTCAGAGCTTTTCTGAAAAGGAATAGATTGTGCGGTTGTGAGAGGGGGGGCGGGGAGGGTCTGTGTCGAAGAATGGCGCTATCTTTTGAAGCTGCATTGAGTGGGGTTGTGATTTAGAAGTTTACGGTACTTTTTGATGTGAAAGAGGCTGTTTTTGGGTTATGTTCAGCGTAGAGGATTGCTTTGAGGATGCCAAATCTTCCTCTGCGCTGAGGAGAGGGGTTTGTTTGCTCAGGCGGTCATTCAATGCGTTATGGTGCGTTACGTTAGGGTGAGAAATTTTTAGGGCGCTATTTTGCAGTTATTGCAATCTGCTCAGCCATGCTTGGCAGCCACGAATCCCGCTCTGGGAACTCAACTGAACGCACTTGCGACGTTGCTTCAAGGCGCTGGGCAACCGAATGTGCTTAGTCTTCTTGGAAATGGTCGGTTTTGTTCCAGCACTTTTTTTTGAGGGGGAGGAGGGACTGGCCGTGAGGGAGCGAGTTAAGTCATTCGGCATGAGACTTCTCATGTTGTTCCGAAATCCAAAAAATTTGCGGTTTTTGCTCCGGTATTTCGCATATAAAAATCGAACGGACGTCGCATATGACTCTGTCGTTTGATGGGCTTTATCACTGTCTTCGTCGTAGGATAATCAGAAGTGAAGATTTATCCGTTTGGTCGATTTTTAACGTTTAATGTGCCAGTTTAATTGTAATGTTTTTTTTGCACATTCTTTTAAAAGCTGTTTAATATCCAAGCGGAGATCGTCCGACCCTATTTGATCAGTCAGTGTTGCAATGATTTTATCAAAGTTGGATACGAAATGGAGAGTCACTTCCTCCGTTTTCCGTCTTCATGAGCATGATAGGGAATTTACGTTGGAGTGAGGAATAAGTTCCATGCTTTTGACAATGGAGGATTTCAAGAGAGGTTGCCATTTTTAGGACTAGGAGGGTTTTTACCTTGGATTCTTAGAGGAATTCGTTATCGTTTCACAAGTTGACAGAAAAATCCCTCTCATGCTAATAGTAATTTACCAGAAACTTCGTAGTTATAAGCATTGGCGAAATGGCTACGAAGCATTTTTTTATTTTCTCCAAAATTTCAGAAAATATAAATGGAAAACTGTAGTCTTTGGTTTGTTGTCTTCGTAAAGAATATTGCGGCTTATCAAAAATGAATTTGCGACTTGAAAAGAGCGGTAATTAGAGAGCCTTCAAAAAAAAACGAAAACGCTCGATCCGCACGAGCAAATTCGGCGGCCGCTTGAAAATGCTATCTTTTAGAATTGGCAGCGCTTTAGAACGCTTTTGTGCGAACGCGTTCTGCTCGCTCGTAACCTGCGTTTTATCTGTTCCAAGAGCTGTTTAAACTACTGAAAGAGGGTATTTGGGGTGAAGCATGTGAGAGCGTATTAACCATGGGAATGGCAGTCTGTATTACGGGTGGTACTCGAGTAGCTGAGGAGAAACTTTTAATCTCAGCGGGTAATTAAAGTATGAAATTCGGGTGGTTGAAGTACAGAATTCGGGTGGTTGAGGTATGGGATTTGGGTAATTGAAGTATGAAACCTGGGTAATTGAAGTATGAAATTCGGGTGATTGAAGTATGAAATTCGGGTAATTGAAGTATGAAATTCGGGTAATGAAGTGTGGAATTTGGTAATTGAAGTATGAAACTCGGGCAACTGAAGTATGAAACTCGGGAAATTGAAGTATGGGACTTGTGTAACTGAAGTATCAAAATCGGGTAATAGAAGTGTGAAGAGGCTGCTGCGAGTACTGTCACAGTAGTTAGTGCTTTCGAATCGTACATATGTCTTGAACACTATTCCTTCAACTTCCACACCAATTTTCCGCTGGGCTAGGTCTCAGCGTCAGTTTATGGAAGCGGTCCCTTTCACGATTGACAGCTTGTGGAAACAGAATTTTGCATTCCCACCGCAAAAGAGTAAAAGGGCACAAAGTGTTTTTATGGTATACAATCGTTTTCGAAATTCGTCTGAAATTGTCGAATTGTGTATTTTCAAATTTCCAGAATATCATAATTTTTTTGAAGGTGTTTAGATTCGACGTGAAGG
>JPKZ01000427.1:31559-42817 GCA_000803305.1 Toxocara canis | reverse complement strand
TATGTATATATATATATATATATATATGTATATATATATATATGTATATATATACATATATATATATTTATATATATATGCTATATATGCATTACATATATATGTATATATATATATATATGTTATATATATATGCATATGTAAAGCATACATATATGTAAATTTTGAGAGGCCGATAAATCATCAACGGGAATTTTTTTAAATTGTAAGAGCCTATGCCTTGTGACGACAATCAGTTGGCCTTCTCGAATGACAGACAGGGTCATAAATTTATATTTTTATATTGCGCCTAAACAGTTATAATTTTTCTGTTGTATTCCACTTCATAATTTCCAGTGTTTGTTATTTGTTTGATATTTTTTGAATCAACGACATATAGTAAATGAAAAATACATTCAGTAGCATATTCAAGAGTTGTACTATAATTTTGGATTGGGAATTTGAAGGCGAAAAATTTTTAAAGAAACTATTTGCTGATACGATTAAAGAGGTTTTGAAAAATTGCTGTTTTCCGTGTTTTTTTTTAATCCTCAGCTTCGTTGTTCACATTCCATTAAATTCAGTATTAGTTGTTTAAAAAGCCCGAATACCCTAAGGGGTTGTGGAAGGGCGGATTATGAGTGGCACTTTATGAGAAATTTACGATAACGACTATGCTGAAGGTAGGTGCCTAAGCAGAACTATTCTGAAGGTGCTAGCTGATATGTTATGTGCATGGATCATCTTAGTAATTCAATGTTTTCCTTTTTGCGCATGTAATAATTGTTGAATTTTCGACTAGTGAAACCGATATTCAAAATTCGTTTACTGGATGCTGGTCGAATAACTTGCCCATTTTTTTCTTTTTTTGTCCGTCGATCTCATACCCGCAATGCATTTGCTGCTAATGTCTTTGTAACTCTTTGCATTTGCCCGTAATCGTGCCATTTTTAAAATTTCAATTTTTTGCAATTCTTGCAAGTTCAATTTTTGCAAGTTTTTCTAATTGCTTATGCAGATGTGTTTCGTCGTTATTGTTTATGTAAATTTTCATGCATTTTTATATTTGTGTGAAATTTCTGACCGTCTATATGCAAATTTTTGTGAAAATTTCTATGCGATTTCCAAGTCAATATTATGTAGTGATAAATTCCTGCCAAGGACTTTTATGCAGTGGGTTATACGGAATTAGCGAGAGAACGAAAGGTTCTGGCCAGTATTTATATCTCTCAGCCGCTTTCTTTATTCCTTCGATAAGATTTTCAGTCATTCGATTTCATACGTCAGATCCCATCCATTCTTTTGGAAAGCATGTGGGAAAGCACGCCAGGTGAGCGACACGACATGCGCAGTGGCACTCTCATACTGCTAACAAACTACCCCTTTTGCGATGCAAAGGCAGCTATAATTTCTTTGATTCCTTATCCGATGCAGCTGACAACCATGCCCACGCATGATTGGTCCGACCAGTTTTCGAACGCCTGGTGGTCAACCTGCTGTCGATCCGTCGGGAAGCAACCCAGGTCTTCCCGCGTACGAAGCGGGAGCTCTACCATTGAGCTAGTGCCACCCATTGCATCCCTTTTGCGACCATATTTTGACTAATTCAGATGTTTGTATTTGAAAAATCTCTTATTAAGGATTCCATTTTACGTGTAGTTCGACCATTGAATGATGATACCACGCTGGTTTCGGAATGCTCGGAAACATTCTGACGCGTTTAAATGTTCGTAGCTGTCTTAAACGTTATTAGATTAACTGAAAACCCGGTACGAATGCAGATATCGGTCCGGGTTCCGCGTCTCTGGCTCAGATAATTTTCACTGATTGAAACTATCAGGTAAACAGAGAAAAGCAGAAAGACGCCAACAGATGGACGCGGGAAGACATACACGCGGGCGTGGACAGACAGAAGAACAGACTGGCTGACTGACTGATAGACAGAGCAGGCAGGTAGCCACATACACGGAAAGGCAAACAGGCGGATAGATAGACAGATAGACAGACAGACAGGCGGACGCAGGCAAAGGGACAGGCGGACGGACATGGACAGACAGACATAGACGAGCAGGCAGACAGGCGAACACTGGTAGACATGTGCAGGTAGACAGATAGACAGATAGGATTTTGATCGCCTGCCATTTCGTTAGGCCTGTCTCACCCATTAATCTCGTGCTTGCGGTGTATGCACAATATTAGTGATGCCATCGTACCAAGTTTTCGTACTGTACTTGTACTCATACCAGGTATAGTGCAGTATCGTACCAAAAAGTACGATACGGTGATTTTTCGAGGGGTGGTACAAGTACAGCATCCTACCGATTTTTTGGGAAAAAGCACAAGTACATCGTACCAAATTTTGACTGTACTTGTACTTAAAATGTACTTCACTCGCGGAAGGTGCAGATTATCGTCACCCCGCTCCTACAGTTTAAACTTCATCGTTGGTTCCCGACGCGTCGCGACAGTTCTGATGGCGAGGAATTACTCAGTTGAGAACCTGTGATCGAACTTTCTATCTTAGATATCCAACAATGTCAATTGGGGCGAAGGATTGACATTGTTGAATATTTAAGATAGAAAAGTTGTTGAGTATCTACGTCCTGACTCGCAAGTGTTGTTATAGCTTTTTGCTGTATAATTTCTTTATAAGGAGATCTAGTTCCGTACAGTAGGTTCGCGGCGTCCGTTTGTTTTGCCTTCTCTTTGATTTGTGGACGACACAAGATTATTTTACATAGCATTCATTTTGGTGTGAGCAAATGTGTTCTCCGTTAAAAGACGGCATGTATTGAGCACCATCTGGGATACCGCACGTCTTACAATTGCGGATGTATGAAAACAAATGAAAGTGTGGGAAACGGAATTCACGTGCACATAGTATCTTGTGTGCATACTTTCCTCTTTTCAGTATCGTTCTGCCGCTGACTTCAAATACAATCGAAATGGGCCCGGAACTGCACTGCAGCAAGGCAGATCTCGTACCCTGTCTCACCCTGTGTGGCAGACACTTACAGCCTCCCTGCCTGCGATGGCAGGCAGGGAGGCTGTAAGTGTCCGAGGTGTGGTGGGCGCGAACTGGTAGGCCTGAACACGACGAATGCTGTGAAGCACTTGAAAGTGCGACATGAAGCTGAATATGCGCAGGTGGTGCAAGAACTCAAACATCGCAAACAGCCGGTAAAGCGGGCAGCGCCACCGACAACGCCGGAAGAGTCATGAAGGATGTCGAGCAAGAGAACGCAGGATAGCGCCGAAAAAAAAACGGTGCGTGAGGGTTCCGCAAAACCTGATGGCCCTGCCGAATGTCTCACTAAGCGTGTTTCTCACCCAGCAGTTTCGCGAGTATGCAGCCGCATCCCCGGTTCGCCCTGCCCACTTCCCGAGGAGGCCTTTGCTCGCTTTTGGACGAGCCATTGCAAGTGATCAAGGCGAATATTGCGCGGAAAGTGGAAGGATCTGCCTGAGCATCAGTCACCGTTGACATCTGGAGCGGAAGGTGTATCAAGGATTCGTTCATTGCTGCAACGATCATTACTTAGGAGGCGGACACAATATATTGTTGGGTAAGATTGCAAGCGTGAGAAAAGCAAAACAGATCTTTATCATCAAGCAGTTGAAGGACATAGATAAAGAGATCTTTTTAAATAAACAGCTGAAGGACACCGAAAAGTTCGAAGGGAAGGAATCACAGCATATTTGTAATAAATAACAATGAAATGCTTCCACAGATATGAAGACGGAACGGAAAGTGTTCGAGACAATATGTAATAAAGGCGAATCTTCATGACCAGAAAGGGCGGAATCTTCCAACTTGAAAGATGGAGGGCGGTGCTGACCACTGCGTCACCCCAAGACACAAGATACTACTGGTGTTCATCAGAAAGTGATACAGAAGATGCAAAGGAACTAAAAAGCGAAAATAATAAATGATGGGAACCGTAGAAATCGTAGTGGCTAATTTCGAAAGCATAAAAGCAGAATTGGGTACCTACGTGTTAGGACTGACTGCGTCACTGAAGCGGTGGCAATCTAAGGTTTCAGCTGATCGAAACTCATGAGGTAAAAGCTGAATTCTTAAGATGATGGGACGCAACGATACTTATAAAACGTAAATGGGGAGTCTTATATCTTTTCATTTTGCTATCATATTTTGATCCCTTCCAAATGATATGGAATGCAACAAATACGCTCAGCAAATGTCGACTGAGACGAGTTTATGAACATGAGAGTTTTCCTTCCATAAACCATACACTGACGTATTGGGAATTACCTTACAAATAGCAGCTGCTAGGGTATAAACTGTTGTTATGTCTATCACAGTCATCCTCTCTCACCGTCGTACCCATGACAGAAACGTAGAAGATTAAAGCTGGATGAGTTTTTTTAATTAATACTTTGTATTTATAAACAAACACAGAAGAATTATGTAAAGTTAAATGTTTACTAATGGTTAGGATATGATATGAAACGAAGAAGACGACAATGAAGCACAATGAGGGGACAAAAACGAGCAGAAATCAAGGAGGAATAGCACTCATTTTGAAGAGATTTATTTTCGATTTATGTCTCATGCGGAAGACATGTCGAGAACATACGGTAAGCGACAAGAAATTCGCCGAATTCTGCCTTATAAAAGTCACGTTATGATAGAAAATTAGCACGTTTTTTTTGCTCATCACTGCATTATTTTCCTTATGAGACCTGACCTCAATTTGAAAAGCGTATTCGATGAAACGCAGCCCACTCCCGCTCTGTTTCTGCCCTCATTTTCCTCTTGTATTCCCCTCATGCTTTTTTCTTCTATCCTTCATATCATATGTGGGATGTGAGTTTTTGAGTTTAAGAGCTGAAATGTGTAATTTAAACGAGTTGATTTGGACCTGTCTTCGTAGCTTCGTAGCTCATTGTACGCCTTCACTAATCACACTTTCATAGGTGGTACTTTTGGTGAGTACACCAGAGCCCGGTGGTGCTTCTTCGCGACTATGTTTCATTCCGTATAATCCATAGATCGCAAAACCTGAAGAGTGATACTGATTCTGAATCTGTCATTTTTTTTTGCTGCGGACAGAAACGTCCGCAGCATTTTTCAAGCAGCAGAGGTGTGTGGGTATGTCGGGAGGAAAGCTATTTCTTGGCCATGTTCGATGAAGGGGTATTTAGATAGTTAGCCTTTATTCGGTGCATTACGATGATCTAAATGCGAACGGTATGCCCTTTCAGGAACAGCCGAAAGTTAGACAATGATTACAGTATGCTGTTTAAAACACTTAAAAGATGACTGCCCTATTCGCCGTAAAAATCAAAACAAAAATTTTTGGACCTCACAAGTTTCCGTCATGATGTTTTTTGCAATATTTACGAAAATCTGATGGCTGATTTAAAGAACATAAAATATTTTTTATCTCGGAATGATTTGTCTTTCCCGTCTTTTTTTACTTATCTTTTTTATTAAAAAATCTATCTTTTTTTTATCTTTTAGGGTACTGAATACTGTATATATGTTCACTTTATTTTCCATCCATTACTGACAAATATTTTCCTGATTTTTTTTGATGTATCGGGAACTATATATAAGCTTGATGGTGATTCGATCATTGCATCTTCGAAGATCCCAAAAATTTTGATTCGGTGATGCTGTCTTATTCAGCTTTTACGTAAGTTTTTCGTAAAAACTTTTCAATCTAAAAGATGTTTCGAGGAGAATTGAAAATTTTGATGAAAATCCTCACCAATAGCAAGCCAAACGACAAGACGTAGCCACGTAACTGGTGCAAGATGCATCATCAGTAGTATGTTAACTAGCATGCTGATCGCAGGTACCAGTGGTACGAATGGAACCTGCAAAACAGTTTGCGTGATTATTCTGTCCTATCTGTTCTAAAAAATAATGACTAGACATGTTGACTAAATAAGTAATTAACTCTCCATAGAATGAAAATCGAAATATGTTATCCAAAATTTAATGATTATACGAGTTTACTTTTGCCCACATTTTTAAAAAATTTTACTTGGAGTTGGCCAAAACCTTGTTGCATATTTCACTCAGGGAACTTATTCTTGAAAAAAAAAATTCACTACTATAGTAAACACTAGTGAACTAAGTGTAAAACTCGTTCTCAGTTGTAAAAGATTCTCCGCGTTTTCTTGAAATTCTTGATTTTTTGAATTTATCAACCCCCTAGGCCATCCGGATCCCTCCGTTTCGGGCGACCTTTGAAGAAACAAAATTTGGATAAAGCTTATCGCCTGATTCCAAGAAAGCCTTAAATTATGCTTCCACTATCACTCGTGGTGTAAATATATCAACCAAGTGTTGCATCGGGGACTCTTTAAGTTCGACACCCCCAAGCTTTTGAGATCTCACGCCCTTCTACAGAGGGGGGGCAGCGATCCCATTCCGCGCAGTCGGCTACACTACTTCAACGAGCGGCTAATGTTTTGCATTAAATTAATCATCAGAAAATGGTTCAATGAGAATCAATGGCGTGGGTCCTAATTTGATTAGGACGGCAAAACTTGTTCTCTTTCTGTTCCAAAAGATACTTTACGGGACAAGAGAGACAGGGAGAAGAATTAGTCGAGGTTTCTTCAAATGGTAACAGTTGACATTCCTAGGCAAGTCAACGGGTACAAGAAACAAAGTTTGGGAATACTTTATTAGGTAATTATTGTTGAGGTGAGTGAGGTATAACTTCCCTTGTCAGCTTCATGCGCAGATGCTTGCATGCAAACTGCCTGTTGACGTCGATTTCAAGAGCCTATGAGTGAAAATTAAAGAGGTACATATTGTACAGGCAATACATATGTCGCAGCCAACACGAAAAGCTAGCATCGCAATCCGGAGAGAGCAGAAGGATGCTCATCTGTTTAGAGAACACAGACGTCGTCATCGGTGAAAGTGAGAAACAGTAATCTGAACACCCATGACCGATCGCATGTTTGATATACAGATTAAAATAAAACGTCTAAGGGCTTGACTCTTCGAAAGGTAAAAGACATATGTTGATACTGTGAACGGATTCTGTTCACGTCAACAGACAATGAATATACACTGTACCCACAGTGGTGGGTAGGAAAACGACGATCGCATAACGCCAACCTTGAAGCTGACTGGCGCCTTATTCTGATGATGGAGGCAGATCATGACGAAAGATGCAAGCGATACGAGCGCGAATAAAGCACTGCCTATGGCGCCTGCCATTGTTCGTGCGTAGCCAGTAGCGAAGATAACACTTACGCCGCTATCACCAATGATCATCAAAAACGCCAACCTTGAAGCTGACTGGCGCCTTATTCTGATGATGGAGGCAGATCATGACGAAAGATGCAAGCGATACGAGCGCGAATAAAGCACTGCCTATGGCGCCTGCCATTGTTCGTGCGTAGCCAGTAGCGAAGATAACACTTACGCCGCTATCACCAATGATCATCAAAAACGCCAACCTTGAAGCTGACTGGCGCCTTATTCTGATGATGGAGGCAGATCATGACGAAAGATGCAAGCGATACGAGCGCGAATAAAGCACTGCCTATGGCGCCTGCCATTGTTCGTGCGTAGCCAGTAGCGAAGATAACACTTACGCCGCTATCACCAATGATCATCAAAAACGCCAACCTTGAAGCTGACTGGCGCCTTATTCTGATGATGGAGGCAGATCATGACGAAAGATGCAAGCGATACGAGCGCGAATAAAGCACTGCCTATGGCGCCTGCCATTGTTCGTGCGTAGCCAGTAGCGAAGATAACACTTACGCCGCTATCACCAATGATCATCAAAAACGCCAACCTTGAAGCTGACTGGCGCCTTATTCTGATGATGGAGGCAGATCATGACGAAAGATGCAAGCGATACGAGCGCGAATAAAGCACTGCCTATGGCGCCTGCCATTGTTCGTGCGTAGCCAGTAGCGAAGATAACACTTACGCCGCTATCACCAATGATCATCAAAAACACACTCCATGTGACCATAGCGCCTGGACATGGCACGCTTAACCAGCTTTGTCCTGGTACCCAGTTTCTGATACGACCTCCTGAAGTTGATCCAGTGAGCAGAACCCGGCGAAACTAATAAAGGCATTTTCATTCTGAACGATGAGTGGTATTAGGGTTGCAATTCTCCCCTTTAAATCTGACCTGGAGGAAACTGTTCAAAATTTTTCAGTCAGAAATTCGCATTTTCTTAACAAGCAAACGCTTAAAACTTACAAGTGCCCAGCGAGTATTAGTAAAATACAAGTAGAATTCAATTCTATTACTTGAATTTCCACTTCGGTCGAGAATCCGAATGTTTTTTTTTCAGGGACTCCCCCCTCCTTTCGTGGGCTAACCAAAGCAGTAGCGTCCCTTCTATCGGAAATCCCGGGTGCAACACCGAATAAAGAAATGTACCGCTGTAGCACTTTCTTTGTTATTCAATAGAAATTCAACTGAATATGTCTCTTTACTAAAAGCGGCATTTCCTACGGATTAGAAATAACACTTGATAAACATTCGATCGTATTCGAAATCGCAAGACGAAAGGCAGGGTAGTTACGGTAGCGCAGCGCCTGGCACACTACCAGCACTGCAGTTCTTCCACAGTAGAAGTCAGTCTTGAAAATAAGCCAGGAACACCGCTGCTGTACCCACTCCCCCTTCTCACCTCATACTTATCACCTTCTGGGCGCTGATTACTGCACTATCTAATGCTGTACGGGAATCAGAAGAGTTCCGAAGTTCCTCCCAGCTCTCCTCTTGTCGCCGTCCGCTTCTCGAGAATCCCTTATTCAAAAATTCTTTACAGAAGAAAAAACGTGGCATTTTTCTTTTAAATCAGCGCTTTTACATCACAAACATCTCTCGGTATAGAAGGAACGCCGCCGACATTAGCAGTTTATTACCATTGCCCTCTGTGATCCCTCCTTCCGAAGATGTCGGCCGATATCTGAGTACGATCACGCATGCCGAAACAATTGTATATGCGAGCAATGTGCCGATTGAGAGGAATTCGACCAAAGTCTCAATATCAAATAGCAACGCGATTATCGATGTCGCCGCACCGAATACCACCACCGCATTCAAAGGTACCTTCAAATATTATTCGTAAAATCGAATCCTGTTGTTCTTCCTTCTATTTTCCACAACAAGCACGATATGACTTCCAACAAACCAATAAATTCAGCGCAGCCAATTTTATGTAATCAAGAGACCGTTTCCAGACTGAATGCTCAGCCATATCATATTACGTGGAATTGACCGCCCTGACAATCTATAATGCTTCGCAATCACCGTTAGCTATCTAATATTACTAAAACATTAAAAAATACAAAAGCACAAGATAAGAGAAAGTAATGTAGACGGTACAGAAACACAGACAATAGGGAATAAGGCTAGTACTTTAAGCCAATACAGCATCGTTCATCGGGAGAATGAAGTACAATTCGCGCAATCCAAATTTAGCAAAATTAAAAGCGTTGAGAACAGCGATGACATTATATGAGTATCGCTATTTTTGTGAACATTCCTTTTCAATTTTGTTGAGACGTTTTATTCGATTTTGTTCCATATCCTGTTCTTTTAGCAGAGCTAAAATATTTTAATTACTAACAAACTTTTCTTGTACCTATATACCTGTGCGCTGTGACTGAGTAAACTATCCTGGCATATTTGAACCTGTCTATTGCCACTGAAATAAACCATTCTAATACATACGTACCTGTGTATTATCACTGATCTGTGCGAATGTCTTGAAAAGAAGACCATCTTCGGCCATTGCATAAACGCAACGTGGTAAAGCGAACATCGATCCAACCTAAACTTCAAATTAGTTAGGCAAACTGTTTTGAGTAATACCTCATCAAAGGAATATTAAGAAGATATCGACAGTGAGGCAGTTATTTATATTCCAATAGAGGTGAATGTTAGGTACGCACGTACTTTGTCATTAATTATTAAGTATTTCGCGGCCTTCATTTCTGAAATTTGCATACCGCCCAGCCAATCAGATCATGCCACATCACTCGCCACGGGCTATATAAGGAGCACCTCTTTGGTACCATTTGTCTTTGTTGTATTGTATCATCTACCGTGTGGCTATATCTACAATAAACGTCTACTCTTCAACTTCGCCTCCGCTCACAACTCGACTCAGCTCGACAGTAACAGCAGGGGCCATCGACAAACACAACAGTGAAGAAATAATATATTTCTTAAATTTCATGTTGTGATCACTTTTATTCATCTGTCTTTGCTGCACTAAGCACAACAATATGAATGAAATCCTGCAAACTTGGCATAAGATTGCAGCTTCAAAAACGACAAATTTACTTACGCCTTTCACTTCAATGATCTCGTCTTTATATTTTCACTGACTGATATATTCTAGCATTGTGTACAGTATGCCCTTTTTTCATTGCGTGCATAGGCGAAACTTTAATCTACACTCATACATTCCTGATTCTTGGCTGTTCTGGTCGACATTCTCCTTAGGTCTCCCAAACATGTGAAAAAGTTTAAATACTTAGCTCATATGGTGATGGTTCAGTTTAGTTTTTACAAATATACAGCCTACGAAATCTCAGAACTGGAAAGAGTAGACGGAAATGAAGTATAACTTAGACTGACTAGAACTTACCAGACTGGTAGTCATGCCTGAAAGGGCGCCTACCGCAACGACATATTTGGCCCATTCAGCACCACGGCTTGCGAAAGCATCCGAGAATGCTGCTGTTGGATTTACCTGAACAAAAAACATCTTCCATAAATCACTGCCAATGATCGTTACAGCAAACACTAAAAATTTTTGTCTTGAGATCAACGAAAAAAGAAAGATGAGCGCAAAATCTCGGATACATTAGGCGCTGTGCAATGGCAAGTCGCATTGAAACCACATCTCAAAGGGATCGCGTTCCCAAGAACACCATAATGAACGAGCTACAATAAATGATTATTGCACTGCGGCCATTTATAACGTCAAACATAGAGCAGCTGGATGCTTTATCAAAAAAACGGATGACAGATTAAGTTCCACACAAATCGAATGTATCCCCTTAGAAGGCAAACGGCCACCGCACCCGACAAAAACGCGCATGGACGACTGTGACATGTTTGACAGATGATAAAGGCAGAACACATAAGATTGGGAAAGATCGATTTCTGTCAGCTTATAATCGTGGCGAGACCAATGATACTATCGTAATGGGCGTGGATGAATAGCGGAAATGTTAGATAGTTTAAGACGGTTCGGAGACCCAGTACAGCTCCAGCTAAGAGGGAGGGGGAGGGGAAGGGGAT
>JPKZ01000425.1:262166-280002 GCA_000803305.1 Toxocara canis | reverse complement strand
ATTAAGAATATATTCTCGCATGTTTGTCTATGATCCATAACGTGTCTACCATTGCAGAGATTCAACGCATTTGATAGTAATCGATTCAAATTAAGGTTACCTTCTTGAGTTCCTCTCTTATGATCTCCTTTTCCGCTTCACTTAGCTCAGTTGCAGTACCATTCGCATTGAACGCTTCATCACCAACTAAAAATAAAACACTATAAGCCTATTGACAAATTTTCAGAAATGAACACCTGTATATGGAATTAAAATTTACCGTTAGAATCTGCTCGGTAGCCTCGCTGTATTAGAATCTCACAGAACAAATGTCGAGCATCATAAAATTGCATGCAATTTTCAACGAACGAACATTGAAAAGCAAAAAAAATCACCCACATTTAGCCAGAAAGGTCCTTTTTTTGAAAAAAAAAACTTCAAAGTGGATATTAGATTGATGATTTGCTCTTCCTGAATTACGAACACGATTTACATTTTAAAAAAAATGCTGCTAAAAAGCATTAGATCGAAAAATCCGGACAACAAACAAACTCAAACGAAGCCGCCATCGGAGTGTTCTTTCGGCAATACACCTACTGCCGTTTGGCTAAGGCTTTCATTGATCTTTTTCGCTCATCGAGCAGTGATAAGGTGCCGTACATATCAAGAGACCACCAGGACGACCTCCAATGAGATGGGTTGACGAGATACGGAAAATGGAAGGATCTCTATGGCAGCTGCTTGCCGCGAACAGACAGAGATGGAAACGGAAAGTTGGACGACTTCACCGTCGCAATAGTATGTTGCTGACAGCGCGACTAGGTAATCCAGGCAATTGTTTTGTGTACAAAAAAACATCTTTACAACTTCAAACGAGTGTACGACATTTTATCACTGCTCTACGAGCTCTACATGTGCTAATTCCATAATTACAGGAAGTTACAGGTCCAAACTACTTTCTTAAAGAACTTTTTCACTTTACGGAATCAAAGGTCACATACGAAATTGCAAAAGCATCATGAAACTGCGGACGCTTGTCTACGCAATAATAGTTCTTTTCCACGAAACTTCTGGCTCACCAAAACCGCTTCTGACAATCTGATCGAACATTCTGCTAAGACAAAAACATATATATATATATATATATATATATTGATTAGCGATTTTTCATTTCGCTTTCATGAAACGTTTCCTGTAACAATGAGTTGTTCTAGCTGAAACAAATCGCTATCAGTCATCGAAGCTAAAGAACAGCGTAGAGAAAACAGTATACTTGTAAGGCACTAAAAAGAACATTTTTAGACCGGTGAAAGCGACCGAGCATTTTCAAACAATTATTTTCACTGATGCAATCATAGGGAGGAGTAGGAAACGTGCTTAGATACAATAAAACTTCAACGTTTACGATGCCATTCTCTCAACAAATCGCGATTCGCGCTTTCTATATCATTACTTCCTGCTTCATGTCTCTTCTTAAACTTGTCGCGATAGTGAGGAAGCGCAGGGCAACCTATCGCCTTAACACTTTAGACTGCCTATGCCAATGCTCCATCCACGGTTAAAAATTCACGTCGACAATCCAGAGAGGCTGGTAAATATCGCGCTAATAAAACTAAAACATTGACCGCCATAGGGAACCTACTACTTACTCCCCGTCGCTGCCACAAACTGCATCCTCATTTCAACCTGAAGTCGCAAGCCCTCCGGTACAACAGTGCAGAAAGAGATACGACAAACAAAAAGCTAACTTTCAAGGAAAAAGATGAAAGCGTTCGCGAATCAGTATAACAGCGAAAAGCTGAGACAGCAATCAAGTTCGGAAATTGGACGGCTGTGGCAGGGGATGGGAAGGAACAGGAGTGCAGCGCAGAGCGGTAGTTGGGGATCGGAAGCAAAGGCCATGAGTCCATCTCTGCCCATTATTCCTAATTATTTTCGTTAATAAAGCACTTCGAAAACAACAAGTAAAGGACGAATCTTCTTATAAATTAAATGGACGCGACTGAGAACGAACCAGTAGGAGAAATTCAGAGAACAATTCCGTTTAAAAAAATAAAATCATGGCAACCGTGATGAGCTGTCACTGCGCTCGTAACGATCGACTAATTTTAAATACATAAATTATGTCTGCTCTTTACTTCTTCCCTCTATTAAAAAAAAGCAGAACAAAAATGAAATAAAAAATGGACGAAGTGCAGTCAAAGAAATAAGGAACATCTTCAATAAGGCTCTTATGGCAATACAGCACACCGCTTTCTAGATGGTAGGGGTACTTATTAAACAGCCACTGTTTAGTAGCACTTTTTAGTATGGAAGCCTGTAGTCTTATTTGGGGGGCCGTGCCGAGGCTGAAGCAAGACTATACTCGAGACAGTGCTGCAGTTTACACATTTGCAGCGACTAGCTTGGAGACTCAGCCAAGCAGTACACCACACAACTGCCGCTGCTAGATTACGATTACGAGATCTGCCTTTTAGGACCGCAAAAACAGAATGGTCCCTTTTAGAGGACTGCAAACAATCTTATCGATGCAGAGAGACGGAATCAGATTATGGCAGTTTTTATTTTTCAAATGGTACCGACTGTGTGGCCGTTGTTGATCCGACGCGTTAGCACTCTCTTCATCCGAATCGTTTGCCAATTCGGCTGCAAATCTATCCATTGCTGCCTGCATTTTGTCGTCCGTTTTAACTATCTTTGCCGTATCTGTAGACTTTTTGACAGCCGCATTTGCTGGCGATCCTGCTTGCTCTTTAATGGGAGTCGTTTTCTTTGGTGGCATCTCTTAAAATTTCAAGGCTCGCTCAATGCTCACAGTTTTGAAAATATCGCCATATACTCGCTCCAACGAAGCACGTCGATGATTCAAGAAGCAGATGAAGTAAAAGCAAAGCGCTTTAGTGAAACTTTTTCTTGATGCCTATTCTCCCCCACCTCAAAACAAATTAAAAAACGAAGAGTTCGCGTGGAGAAGGCCTAGCCATATTCACGCGTTCAGTCAAATGTATCAGCTAGCAAAAAATTGGAGGGAACATCGTAATCTGACTGAAAAAAATACAACAACATTAATTAGGTTGCAAAAAAAGAACCTATATCATGCGAAATGTCCGAGTTAAAAATTCAAGAAAAACTCAACAAAAACGATTACTTTAAAAATGCAACACATCCTTATGAGCCAAAAGAAACACTCTTCGTATTCTTGTAGGAGCCGCAGAAATGGACGAAACCTCATTTTTCACCAACTTAACGTCATATCATATCACAATACCAAAATTATGATACCAACCCTCGCTAAAGCTCTTCTTCGTTTAAATCAGGGAAGCCGAAACAGGCGGATAGATAAGCAAAGAAAAGTCGCCAACACAACTGCCCGACTGATGTGAAAGGGCACCAGTCATGCAAGGGTGCCGCTCATGCACTACTCATTCCTCCCGTTCATCGACTTTACCTGTACTATGGCACGCGTCATATTTTAAACATAAAAACAAAACTGCTTTCGAAATTAGATTTTGGATCCCTCATATTTCGACGGCAATCCTATAACTAGTCTAAACCACCAATACAAAACAATAAGCGAAAGGCAAAATGAATATAACCACAATCGTTCACACCAGCGTTTGCATTTATGTAAGCTTTCTAAAAGGCAAAGTAAACAAGCAAGTTACGCGGCACCTATTTCACACAGAGACGATGACTCGGCCGCTCGCAACATTTTCAACAGAAACGCTAAAAACAAAATTCTGACAATGCCATAACTTAAAATTGAAAATGAACAACCCGTTCCACGTGAGTTCTACGAACTGCTGCCGCTTTCTTTTTGCTCATGCGCCAGTCCAAGCCATTTCAGTATGCACTAGTGGATTTTCAAAATTTAAATTTTTAGTCAGTTTCAAATTTCCGCTTGTCGTCGCAAAAGTTTATATGCTGATGAGACGATACACGTCAGAGATGAAACAACCCCTGTCCTACGCGGTTTTAGCGATTTTCAATCCATTTTTGTGTTCTCAGCTTTTGGCAACTGTGACCGTAAACTGAGTCAGAATTTTATGATAAAATTGGCAAAAAGAATAAAACTTTCTTACTGTAGATTAGCTGCATGCATCCAGGTCATTTGTAATGCAAGCTTGAACCCGAAAGCTGGATGAAGCTTAAATGAAGAGAGATGTTGCCGCTTTCATTCCTTGAACATTCCATTCGCGCAAACTTTTAATTAGTTCTCGATATTTTAAATCTTATAATGCGCGTTTTCTTTTGCAGCTCACTTCCATATGTGTATGCTTTTGTTCACACGTTTGCAGCTTTTTTAAATCTCAACAAATGCGCAGATGTTAACGAATCTGCTATTCTCGCTCTTTGGCTTTTTTTCTCATTTGGTTATTAATCATTTCTTCGCATGCATCGATCGTTTCTTCAGAGTAAAGCTAATGACCCACATTCTGGACGATGACCTCCCGCACATCTATCGCCACTTTAATCACTAACAACGTGCGCTAGTTTCTGATTACCAAGTGAAGCCCAACATTTTGCGCAATGAGCCAAACCATTTCGCGCACATGTTGAGCGACAAGCAACTGTACCATCACTGTTCCATGCACTGCTACTTTTCCCGAGTCGTCCCAACTTTTGTTCCCCTCATTTTGCATCCAGACCTTATTCGAAAATCACAGTTCCCATTCGGGGATTTCGCTTTTTTCAGTTTCATCCCTAGTGCATATTCATGTGAAAAATAGTCAATATGGGTTAGAAAGTTTCCGCGTTAAAACTACCACACAAACACCCATACAGGAACAAACATAATGTCGCCATCATGCGCTTCGCAAATGCAAAATTCACAATAAAGATATTATAAAAAAGCAACTATTGCTTGTTGCCAGCTTTGATGGATTGGGACAATATATTAAGTTCGATAGCACCGGACAAGAGTGGCGATGGCGCACAGCTGAGGAGAAGCCTTTTCAAGATGGATTTTCAGCGATAACCAATGCCTGCCAGTGAAACGCTGCCGCATTTCGAACCGATCGCATCGCTCATTTTTAATACTTAAAAAGCAACATGTCATTTAGTCGCCACAGCGCTCTCAAATTTTGCAATTATCCAACTGAATGACATACATTCGGAATTCGACAAGGTACGCAAATGCAAATTCAAGCCATGCACAAACTTCACCTAGAAACGACCGACCGGTTATAGAAATGACCAGAAAAATTATAGGGAAGCGCCTAAGCAAATCCTTCAAATTTTCCTCCACGCATTTTTATACTAGTAGTAAATCATGAAAACCGAACCAAGAAAAAAAGCAACAGCTAGCGCAGTGGTATTAAAAATTTTACACTGTTTGCGGGCTCTTCCTGTTCACTAAACTTTGCTCAATCTGAGTGAGTCTCGTGCGTCTAGAATTCATTTTTTTAAAGCAAGAATAGTACAAAGGACTCTTCTTGTGAAATTGTGGTTTGCTTACGTTTTCGCTCAGGGGTGAGGTAGTTGCCATTCTCTTTCTCCTCAAGAGCTTATAAACTTCAGAAGCAATCATCGAGGCAACCTATGCAGTCAGTACTCAGCGGCCTTTATCGAAATTTGCACTTCAGACCGTCCCCAAAAACTTCTGTGTACGCCTCCGTATGCAGCAACGGCTTGACGTGAAGCGAGGACATGTGTTTTGGTGGAGCCCGTCAATGAGCGAATCAATAGCTACCAACTAAGCTTGCTAAGCTCGCGCAAAGCAACGAACAATGAAAACAACAGCCTGTCATGAAAAACTTCCTTTACGGCTGCACATGCCCCATGCTTATCATGAGTTAGCAAACGAGATGGGTGGGGAGGGAGGGGGAGTGGGGGGAATGCTGTTCATGTAAGGTAAAAACGGTATTCGCTACAGTAAAATAATATACCAGTGTGCCAACCAACCGCTGACGAAGCAGTTCGCTTATGGAATCAATAAAATATTATGAAAATTTTTAGCAATTCTTCTGCGACTGCAAATCAAAAATTTTGCCCATTTTTAACAAGCCAAAAAGTATAGATAAAAAGTTGGAAAGCGCTCTATGAAGCTGGCATAATATACGCTTTACGCAATCGTAATTAAATCAATCTAACAAACTCTCGAAAACTATCTTACGATCTGCGATCAAACAGTTGCTCTTGGTGCCCATTTTAAACTGAACATAGTCGGGTGATTTGTTCACAAAACAGAACTGCTATCGCCATCTGTTTTTTTTTTCAAAGAACTTTCGCGCTCGTTTTGCCAAAAGTTGTCATTTCCCATGCATAGATTCGCAACATGAGCTGCATTGTTAAAAGATGACGTGTAACTCACAGCATTCTGCATAAATAAATGTCTCAGGAATTGAGTGAAAATAAGAAGCGGTTAAAAGCTTACAAAGACATTTATACCGTAATTTTCCACAAAGAGATTTCAACTGTAAAAAAAAACGAAGCCTGTAATATAGCTTGGCAAGGGTTCACAGCAATACCTTAGTGGACAATAGCACTTCACAAGCGAAAACTGCCAGCATTTCCTTACGCGTTCAGAACATTAAATTTTTGTACTGGCTTCCCCAAGATTACCAAATTTTCATCCGGAAGTTCTCATTCGCGACCACCTTTAACGCACATCCCAGCAGCTTGCAACCTGCCTTATAAGCGCCGATATCTCGGCATTAGGAAGTCGACAATTAATCCTCACTGTTCTACTTTGGGGGGCCCCCTGCAATGCCACTGACTTTCCTTGCTAGACGCTGTCGCAATGGCTTCTTTGGCTTGTTAACAGAAACAAATCGCTGGTCAAACACAAAGATGCTTATGGACACAGACATGAGGGCCCGTGCAAGCATTCGTTGTAGTGAAAAGCGCGTATAAAAATTGGTTCTGAAATTTCTGCTGTATGCCGGACACATGGTGATATTCTCACTATGTCGACCGGTTATTTGCTCTTATGGAGAGCTTGGCAGCTAAAGCGTTCCGACGCCGAAAAGTCTAACTAAGAAGACGAGATACTTTATAACTGCGAACGTTGAAACAGTTGCGATTGCACGAATCAAAAACTTCTTGAGTTCTCTTTCACGAAGCAATGAAGTCTACGAAGTGAACTAATATTCGATTAGCAAAATTGGAACGCTCAAAGATGAACATTCTCGTGAATGTTACACGTCAAGTATATTCCTAACAGTAGCCATTTCCGGTAATCAACACTGTGAATTGATTACAAACAAAAAAAAAGAAGTCTGAAATTTTCATGTGTGCCATCAAAATTCAAATAGAACGAACGTTTATATACTGGGGTTACTGTTTTGCAAGGCTGGCTGTACTCATAGCGAACGGCCTCAAATTAAAGTAGGAAAAGGCTGAATCGGAACGTTTAACCCAAGGCTGGGGATTCGTCGCCATAAATTAAGATGGCTTGATAAGCGTGAAACGTTCATTCGTTCATCCCGAACATCATATAAATCTCACGACAAGAGCTGATATGCTTCTAAGAAATATTGAACGGTAGTATAGTATCGAGCGAACAGCATAAGATCGTCGATTCAAAAACGATCAATCGATAAGACGGACACGTTGCACGAAGACAAGCACATCGATAACTTGCAAACACAACACTCCTCACGCGACCGCCCATTCAACTCCCTCTGTTTCTATCGTTACTCTCCAACTCTTCTCGTGTAGGTAGACGCTGATTTCGCCTCTCATGCTTCCCTCTTAACTAACAATCTCTTAAACTGGCAACGCGTCAACGTTGAAAATAAAAGTAAACAACAATAAACACATCCAATTTAAAAAAAGACGCTTCTAAGTAGTCCCCAATTTATTTCAGTCTTGTCAATACAGTCATGGTCGCCAACTCAAATAAAAAAAGAGGCCCGGATCATATCGTATCACACTGACTATGGCCACATTTCACCGGCGGGCAGTATAAAACTTTGTCAAAACATAACCAGCATCTTTCCACATTAAAGTTTATATCTCTTTGCCCAACAACAGGCGTAAATGCAGCGCTGCTAATTGCCAAACTATAAATACCCATATTAGGCATCATGTTTTCGGCTTTATTAGTTAGAAGGCATTCTTCCTGATTATCGAACACAAAGACACACACACACTCCTCACGGTGTATTTTTAAGATAGTGTATATTTCTATTTTTTTTAACTGTTTCATCGATGACGCGCTCTATCTTTGCTCCTTGTACTACGCCTAACGACCTAATGCTTGATCACAAAGCAAGCAGATAGGATTCTCTTTCTTAAAGCATGCCTCAAAAAATCCAAACGAAATAACAACATTTCATCGTTACACCCATTTTCAAAAACTAGTAACTTCCGTCTACACTGCACTACTGAACGCATCAGACTCAACGGGCAATGTTAAGCAAACTCACGAATTCAAAATCCGAGGACTGAGTTCGCCGGCGAGAGGGAAAAGGATGCAGTTAGAAGAAAAGGGATAACGGGAGGGGGAGGGAAGAGGCAAAGCAAGGGAGATAGAAATGATGCGGTATGGCTAAAAAGGGAAACAAGAATTCGGAGGACGACAGAATTTATAAAGATATTGTGCGAACTGGCGTAACCAAACGATGTTGGTACTAAACTGGAAGGAGATGAAAGAACAGAAACTCGATGTGTTATGCACATTCCATGAGTCAGCGAAGCGGCACAGTTCGACCATTTTGCCACGTTCGTTTCACTGATTCATTTTCTACAGTGACGCAATGTCTCTTAACCAAACCAGTGATGCCCACTTGATATGGAAGAATAATGAAGATTCGAGAGAACGGCAAAAGGATGAGTCGTTCGTTACACAGGCAAACTTTGATGTGCTCCATACCAAGAAATACATTACAAATGAAAAAAAAAGAAAAAAGAAGACTTAGTTCGCTTAGCTTAGGGGAGTATTTCCTCATCAAACCATCCCATTTTCTTTGTACTCGTTCAGTTTCTTGACCCATCCTCCACCTTTTATATATTCCTTCCAAAATTCATTACAACTTACCTAATTCAAATCGGTATCTTACAATATCTGCCTTTCCCCCCCCCCCCCCCCCTACGTCAGCACATATTAATAGAAAGTCCACCACTATCCGACTAGCTTCACAACAAGCTAATCCAACAGGAAGCTATTTCTTTTCAGGCTTGAAAACATTTCAAATCATTGACTGATTTGAAACATGAACTGACTACAGAAGTTACGTATCAACTATAAGCTGTCAAAGACGAAAAGCTACCAAATGTCCGTTTTTTTTTTTAAAGGTTAGGAAAAAAGCTCAACTAGCCGAGATGGGGAGGACAGGGGAGGGGAGGGAGGGCGGGAAGGAGCAGATAGCTACTTTCAAGAAGGGCCAGCAATCGGTAAACAGAAAAGCACCAGAAAAAATCGAAAGAATCTGGAGAATTTTAAAGAAAAACCGTCTTTACAAACAAGAAAATTCCGTTCCCTTCAGCATCTGTCGGTCTCTATACGCCTGCGATGCCTCTCTCTCTACCTTCAGACTTGTTTGGTCGAAAAATTGTGACCATAAAGACTTCTAAAAATATTACTGCACGATGTGACTGCGACCCTTCAAAATCTGTTGCAAAAAAATGACCCACAAAAATTCCCGAAAACTGAAGGAGCAGTCCACGTGAAAACTGGAGCGCTAATTCAACTAGCCTTTTAACTATCGCATAAAATCGTTAGTGTTCGTACAGCACTATTGCTATTATGAACACTACCGGGCACCGAACTCCGATACGCAAAGTATGGGTGGGGTCAGTGATGGGGTGAGTTGGTCCCGTTTTCGAAATGAAGCGTATTCGAAAGGGGACAATCGATAGGCTAATGTTGGCGATGGGCATCGATTCTTATTTGGCAGCATCGAAATGTGATGGAGCGCGCGATTCGTGCAAAAACATCCAATACCCCTCTCGTCCCGTGATCACCACACACCGTATCGCCTCGCTACACTCTTCATCGCTGCCGTTCTCTGTTCGATCCGATGCTTGATTAAATTCATGCGACGCTCTCTTTAATTTTCATGATACCACATCACAGCGTAACAACTCGCGCATAAATCTCTTTTCAATACGAACGCAAATCAATGTTCAACGATGCTGATGCCCACTTGATCCGACTGCAACCTTTTACAGAGTTCTGCACAATCAGCGATCGACCGGGTATATGCAAGTCGACGTTCTTTTACATTCCATCCATCACTACGCTCGTACATGTCAACTTGAAGCGACCCGGGTTTTTCGAATGAATGAAACGCATTATTAAGATTCACTTTTTCGTAACAGTGTGACTCTAATTAGCTGCAAATTTCTGCAAAATAAGCCGAAGATCAAAAAAGTGCATTGCCCGGAAAAAAAAATCTATTCCCAAATAACTGCTCACCAACAACAGCAAAAAAAAACGGTTAAGCGGCATTATACATGCACTACTTCACCACCTCCCAAATGTCGGCCGGAAAATTCTGGGCATCTCTCGAATCTTCATTCTGCGCGACCATATCTCCACTGATGGGTAGGGGAGAAATGCCCAAGTATGGACAATAACACTGACGTTTGAATGATACATCATATGCACTTTCTTGGCTGTCATTATAAGAACGCTGTCCTCAAAGCGACTGAATGCAGTGACTTGGACTACAGTAATATGGTTTCTCCATTTTTCTGAACCCCAATAGTGCTGAAATTTACTATCTGCAGTTGCAACACTATTCGACAGCATAGTTCATGCAGTAAAATACGAATGATTCTTCCCTATATTTCTCTCCTCTCGCTCTCTCTCTCTCCCCCCCCCCCCCTCCACCCCACCAGGATACACGGACAGAGCAGCAATCTTTTCACGTTCCATCACCCATTAAATGCACATTTTTCTCAGCAAAAAAACCCCCAATTACTTGCTGTGTGGATGGGCAAAATAAAAAAGCATGCTCCGATATACCAACAATTTCTCGCTCTACGAAAACATTTGTACTTCACACCTCTCCAACATCGTTATAAGTGGTATATTGTTGCTGCTCAGATGAAGACAATAATGCTAGCTTTAAGCGCTAATCGGCGTTTGTAAATCCCTAGCGTGCTATGTATGCCAAATTTGCTTTCGACTACACAGCGCGCCCAAAGGTTTATCTTTATGTTGCTTATGAGGATCCTCTTTTTGCAACACAAGATGAATGGTTATATAACAAAAATAAACATTCCTCTTAGCATATCACTAACCAATCAACTGTTAAGCATTAATCTGGAAGGCCGCACTTCTAGCCAATTAAGATTTAAAAAAAAACTGTCGAATTTTGATAGACACAATTTTACTTCTTCTTCAAATACAGCTGTCTACGCTCGGATATCGTCAACAATAAAATACTCCCCAGGAAAATATATGAACAGAAAATACACTGTCAGAAACAAGACTTCTATATGTCGAGTGTTCAAAATGATTGAACGTGCGAAGAAAATCAGAGTGCAGCTGCTGCACAACTTACTCATATGCGGTGAACCAAACACACACACACACTCATCGGTCTTTTAAAAAAAAACTGTCGAATTTTGATAGACACAATTTTACTTCTTCTTCAAATACAGCTGTCTACGCTCGGATATCGTCAACAATAAAATACTCCCCAGGAAAATATATGAACAGAAAATACACTGTCAGAAACAAGACTTCTATATGTCGAGTGTTCAAAATGATTGAACGTGCGAAGAAAATCAGAGTGCAGCTGCTGCACAACTTACTCATATGCGGTGAACCAAACACACACACACACACACTCATCGGTCAATGCAAACAGTACAGTGACTAGAATACAGCTGTTTAAAAAATGATTATCTCCCGAAGAATGTGAAAATGCAAGCAGATCACTTATTTAGCAATATCGCCTCTAGTTCAATCAGAATCAAGCAAAATAAGAAATTTGTGGGCTATGCTAGAATATTGCGGCGAATCACAAGCCCTTCTTTCCCTCCATCCCCATCCCCCTTTCCCCTTACCAGATAGCTGATAGGATTGTTGCTCAAGTTGGACGTTGACGTAAATAACGTAAAAGACTTGTATCCTGCCTCGAAATCGTCGTTAGTGAACCCTTTCACGACGGATTTTGGTTAAAATCTTTTAACGGGTAAGAAGAGAGCATGATATTTTTGTTCACAAATAAAAATTGCACTCCATTCAATTTAGCAGCTCTTGTTTGAGTTTTCCCTACGAAATACAAATACTATACCCTTTTACAAAAGTTTTGCTTCTCTACTAATCGTATAGCATTTTTGTTTTTTATTATTTACGATTTGTTTTACATCTCATTACGAAAAGAACTGCATTCATATTAAAAAAAAGAAAAAAGAAAAAGGCATACGGTAAACAGAATGTTTCGCAATAAACGAAGATAAGCTGCGTTGGCTCAGTTGGCCAATCGAAACTACAAAACGTTTTAGTATTTCAATTGCAGATTTTGGTCTTAGCAAGAACTCCCAAATGTGAAGTAAATTAAATTCGTATACATTTATATTAATCGACAGAATATATGCAAAAGAAGATGACACTGTAACATTTACGGCAACGCTCACTCCGAACAAAACTTTCCGGGTGGCCCCCTTCCCCTCCCTCGTAGTTTTTTTCTTTCTCTCATTGATGCAGCAGTCACGAATAACCTGAATCCTCTCTGCATTTTATCTCAAAGCTAGGCTTTTGCAGAAAAAGAATCCCTTTTTTAAAATTATAGTCCTCAAAACAGATGAAAAGAAGAGGCAGTCCTCCTACTGCCAAATGATTGTCCACTTCTGCTATAGCCAAAATCGTCTGTGTCACGTCATCCAAAAAGGGCTTATAAACGCTGAAAGATGTTTCTGTACTTCCATAAAAGAACATATAAATATTGCTTTCCCTTGTAAATGCGAAGATGAGCTGGAAGGGGGGAGATAGCCACAGTGAGTCGATCAACTCTAACGCCTCCAAAAAAAGCAGATTTTTCCACAAGTCCGGACAACGGATCAAGCTCGATCGCCTCCATAACGAGATTAACCCTCAGTCTGTTCGCCATCTATATTCGTCTGGAAGGTCTGTTTGAATTTCGAGTTGCCTACCCTAAAATACCCTAAAACAAAATAAGATCTATGGTGATTTAGATAGTTATTCGTATAAGGTAGACTGCAGTTAAGACCGGATATAGTGAGCCGATATACAGTTAAGACCGCGTCGAGAAGAAATGGTGTAATCTATTTATGCTGACGTTTCGGCTCCTTGAGCCATAATCACAACGCAGATAACTCAAACATGGGTAAAAAAACTTGGTCTAATTACCCAAGTCTGAGCTATTTGTGCTATGATTATGTCTCAAGGAGCCGAAACGTCAGCATGAACTTATACTATCTCTCCTCGACGCATTATATCCGGTCTTAACTACAATCTACCTTATACGAACATCTGCCGAATATGCGTCTGCGAAACAACAGTGTTCTTAAACATATGCGATTTAGAGAGCACTGTCATATAAGAATGACAACAAGTTTGCTGCATATGACGCGATTATAAGTCGAC
The DNA here is from genome assembly GCA_000803305.1 of Toxocara canis. Classification (NCBI taxonomy): domain Eukaryota; kingdom Metazoa; phylum Nematoda; class Chromadorea; order Rhabditida; family Toxocaridae; genus Toxocara; species Toxocara canis. The sequence continues at coordinate 266,516 of JPKZ01000425.1, read as the reverse complement.
GTTTCGAATGATTACTGTTTGCATGAACGAAAATAAAACGTGCCTTTCGCATGCAACCACTAATACCCATCCTGGTACAACGACATATTCCCCGACTCCCAGTGCCGATTGGACCCATCAACCGCCCTCTGTTGTCACTAGTACCTAATCTGAACGTTCCTCAAAAAACCTGACTGCCTGCTTGCTCTGTAATTCTTATCGGGTCGATAATGAGTGCATAAAAAGAGACGAGTTGCCTAATGCGGCGAATACAAAAATTCAAATTCTTTTGAAATCTGCTCATCAACTGGCACACTGCATATTGTTTCCGTCACGAAAAACTTCCACCCTCCCCCCTCTCCCGTTCTTTGGCCTTTGTTTTAGGTGTTGTGCTTAGAAAAATGCACTTATACTTACCCGCATCAATTCGACCAATTTCAGCAAACTCAGTCACTTCTTCCATTGTAAATGCCGAAAGAGCAGGTTGCCTCAGTTGCCTCAATAAACGCAATGCAAATGCACAGCAGCAACAAAGTAATCACGAATGACAAGCAGGTGCAAGCGCCCTTCCCAAGAGAGCAGATGCAGTTGGACGGGAAACAACGTCCAACTATGTGAGGCATATGCTTCAGCGGCGCCCACTTAATGGCGCAGTTCGGCGCGAGCTCGGTCGACGAATGCGCCCCGTATGAAGCGGCGAGAATGCTAATGCAATCAGTCGAATTTCGCTCGTTCATCCATGCCCCTTGCACGCTGACAAGCAGGTGCAAGCGCCCTTCCCAAGAGAGCAGATGCAGTTGGACGGGAAACAACGTCCAACTATGTGAGGCATACGCTTCAGCGGCGCCCACTTAATGGCGCAGTTCGGCGCGAGCTCGGTCGACGAATGCGCCCCGTATGAAGCGGCGAGAATGCTAATGCAATCAGTCGAATTTCGCTCGTTCATCCATGCCCCTTGCACGCTGACAAGCAGGTGCAAGCGCCCTTCCCAAGAGAGCAGATGCAGTTGGACGGGAAACAACGTCCAACTATGTGAGGCATACGCTTCAGCGGCGCCCACTTAATGGCGCAGTTCGGCGCGAGCTCGGTCGACGAATGCGCCCCGTATGAAGCGGCGAGAATGCTAATGCAATCAGTCGAATTTCGCTCGTTCATCCATGCCCCTTGCACGCTGACAAGCAGGTGCAAGCGCCCTTCCCAAGAGAGCAGATGCAGTTGGACGGGAAACAACGTCCAACTATGTGAGGCATACGCTTCAGCGGCGCCCACTTAATGGCGCAGTTCGGCGCGAGCTCGGTCGACGAATGCGCCCCGTATGAAGCGGCGAGAATGCTAATGCAATCAGTCGAATTTCGCTCGTTCATCCATGCCCCTTGCACGCTGACAAGCAGGTGCAAGCGCCCTTCCCAAGAGAGCAGATGCAGTTGGACGGGAAACAACGTCCAACTATGTGAGGCATACGCTTCAGCGGCGCCCACTTAATGGCGCAGTTCGGCGCGAGCTCGGTCGACGAATGCGCCCCGTATGAAGCGGCGAGAATGCTAATGCAATCAGTCGAATTTCGCTCGTTCATCCATGCCCCTTGCACGCTGACAAGCAGGTGCAAGCGCCCTTCCCAAGAGAGCAGATGCAGTTGGACGGGAAACAACGTCCAACTATGTGAGGCATACGCTTCAGCGGCGCCCACTTAATGGCGCAGTTCGGCGCGAGCTCGGTCGACGAATGCGCCCCGTATGAAGCGGCGAGAATGCTAATGCAATCAGTCGAATTTCGCTCGTTCATCCATGCCCCTTGCACGCTGACAAGCAGGTGCAAGCGCCCTTCCCAAGAGAGCAGATGCAGTTGGACGGGAAACAACGTCCAACTATGTGAGGCATACGCTTCAGCGGCGCCCACTTAATGGCGCAGTTCGGCGCGAGCTCGGTCGACGAATGCGCCCCGTATGAAGCGGCGAGAATGCTAATGCAATCAGTCGAATTTCGCTCGTTCATCCATGCCCCTTGCACGCTGACAAGCAGGTGCAAGCGCCCTTCCCAAGAGAGCAGATGCAGTTGGACGGGAAACAACGTCCAACTATGTGAGGCATACGCTTCAGCGGCGCCCACTTAATGGCGCAGTTCGGCGCGAGCTCGGTCGACGAATGCGCCCCGTATGAAGCGGCGAGAATGCTAATGCAATCAGTCGAATTTCGCTCGTTCATCCATGCCCCTTGCACGCTGACAAGCAGGTGCAAGCGCCCTTCCCAAGAGAGCAGATGCAGTTGGACGGGAAACAACGTCCAACTATGTGAGGCATACGCTTCAGCGGCGCCCACTTAATGGCGCAGTTCGGCGCGAGCTCGGTCGACGAATGCGCCCCGTATGAAGCGGCGAGAATGCTAATGCAATCAGTCGAATTTCGCTCGTTCATCCATGCCCCTTGCACGCTGACAAGCAGGTGCAAGCGCCCTTCCCAAGAGAGCAGATGCAGTTGGACGGGAAACAACGTCCAACTATGTGAGGCATACGCTTCAGCGGCGCCCACTTAATGGCGCAGTTCGGCGCGAGCTCGGTCGACGAATGCGCCCCGTATGAAGCGGCGAGAATGCTAATGCAATCAGTCGAATTTCGCTCGTTCATCCATGCCCCTTGCACGCTGACAAGCAGGTGCAAGCGCCCTTCCCAAGAGAGCAGATGCAGTTGGACGGGAAACAACGTCCAACTATGTGAGGCATATGCTTCAGCGGCGCCCACTTAATGGCGCAGTTCGGCGCGAGCTCGGTCGACGAATGCGCCCCGTATGAAGCGGCGAGAATGCTAATGCAATCAGTCGAATTTCGCTCGTTCATCCATGCCCCTTGCACGCATAAGCACAACTATCAACAATGAGTTTAAACGAACTGCTAGCACAAACATACACTGCAAGCAGCTTCTACGACTGGTCTTGTTTGGCTTAAGACCAACAATCAACTCCATCAAACAATCGACGCATAAAAACGAACAAAAAATGATGCAGAAATGAATGGGACGCCTTAAGGGCATTAAAATTAGAGGAGTCAAATTCTACACATTATTAAATCTAGTCATCCTAGTTTACCTTAACTTCACCTTAGTTCACTCTTTAACGAATTCTTGACGGATCCGTTAAAATTTCCGGGGAAACAAAAGGATGTGATGGTAATGAAGAGAAATTTGATGGATGATCGCGTAACGGCGACAGCAAGCAGGGTGTGAATGATCGCTCCAAAAAAAATTTGCCCTAAATTACAAAGCGAACCACATCGCTATAGCATTACCATAAATTAATTAATTATCGGACTGGTCTGATGAAATGTGTGATAAATTCATAGGCAACAAGTAATCGTTGAATATGTAAACGCATCCCATAATCATCAACTACAAAGCGTTGTTAATTCGGACTGCCATGCTCACAAAATTACCACTGAACTTCCCAATACTGATGAGATCTTTTTTTTGAAAATGCAGTCACCGAACTTTTAACGTTATGATTTAGTTACATTTCACGTGGAATGGAAAAAAAAAAACAGGAAGGAGAGGACGGTGCATGGGTAAGTGAAAATTACTGATGAGGAGAAAAAAATGATTTGCAGTTTTAGGTGGTATTAACCGTAAACAACTCCTCATTACTGCCTTGTGGGCCATTTGTAAGCTTCATAGCGTTTTTATATTTACGAACTATCCATGCAGTCCGTGAATGGCATGACTAGTCGCACTTTCGATCATCAGTTCCGTATGTCTCAACAATATGGTGCGGCCAAGCTCACAAATAGGCTCTCAGAATGGCACTAATGAGGTGTGATACACTTCATATACGACCGAATTCCGGGCGCGGCATGCAAAAGCTTGGAAAGAACAGTGAAAAAAAAAAGATAAGAAGAGAGGAGGAAAAACGCGCACTTTTACCTGACAGAGTATTGGGTGGTCCCTCTACTGAAAATCAGTCCAAAAATGTTAAACCAGTAAACGATTACTATAACAATACCAATTCAATACTCAATTTGTCTTCCCTCGGAAACCTCAGAAAAGATGGACGAGACGTTCACAAAAGTTCCATTTGCACATAAATCAGTATATACGCTTATGACGGCTGCAACAGAAGATGAATTGGGCAGAAATATATGCCCTATTCTAAATCATGGTTGGGACTCATCAGAAGGACAAGCCCGAATCATAAAACGAGATCGCTTCATAAGTCTACCCGATCTGCTATGATGTAGGAAGCTCTTAGTTTTTAATCGGCGCGCTGTACCGCTTTTAGCTCAAGAAATTTCGTTAGTGGATAAAGAATAACTGCCACTTTGCTACTGCGATGACCATGTTCCCCCCCCCCCCCCCCCCCCCCCCCGCCCACCCCCCCTCCTCCCCCCCTTTT
>JPKZ01000425.1:238791-248860 GCA_000803305.1 Toxocara canis | reverse complement strand
TAGTTGTTCGACAGATCGTTAATTAATATAAAGTTTCATTGAAGCGAAATGAATAATCTCTTTCACTGGTGACATATGGCTGAAAAAAAAAACTTGACTGCGAAAAGTGTATGAGCTAGTGAAAATTGCGTTAGCAAAAAATGAATTTAGCTTTACAAAAAAAAAAAAACGAAAACAACCTATTTGCAATTTTCACACTTATTGATTTGCAAATTTTCAAATTTCTACGAATAAGATTCCTCTCTGAAAAATTCCGCGTAGAACACTGAGCTGTTCTAGACGTTACTTTTGAAGTCATTTATTGCGAAATGCCAATTAACGAATACCTACGTACGTATACATAAGTTTCTAAGTGAAATACTAATACGCAAGGAGAAAGAAAGTGAACAACTTAAAAGGTGGAAGGAACCTAAAGGTAAAAAAAGTTGAAGGAGAGAAATAAAATGAAGCAAATTAGGGCGCAGATGTTATGATTTCATCAGTTGGAAGGACTGTTGAAGGCAATTTATCGAGCTTGCGATTGCCAATGAAAGCACTGCTAGCCATCACAATCGAACAGGAAAGTGAGTGCCAAAGATTACTAACAATGATTATGGATGATATTCGAAAACCAAAATTTATTATAAGAACAGTTGAAAAAAAGGCAAAAGCTTGCCTCAGTAGAAAAAAACATTAGCATTATAAATTTATGAGTAATGTTTTTCTCAACTTATTGATGATCTCCCATGTGAGCTTATCATTTTCCAATTTTTCCTCTCACTGAAGCGGAATATCGAAGAGAAGTTTTTCAACGACAATCGACGAATATTCATCTTTTCTGAATATAACGTAAAAAGCGAATGAACTTAGTTGAAAAAAGGCAATATCAATGCTTGCAGTCTTACGCGATGTTGCATTGCATGCTTGTGTGTGCGCGTGTTTTTATTTTTGAAAATTTTTTAATATTTTTAAGATAATTGAATGCAAAACTCTCATAGTGCTACTCGAAAGTTTAGCTGATCGGTTTCTTCACAAAACGAAAACGTTGCTGTCGAATTTCACTTAATATGAAAAATCACTTTATAACAAATCATTGTTCCCCTTCCCATCTCCCCTCCCCACTACCCCCTTCCCCTTCTCAAATCGAATCGAATCTTTCATTTAGTCGGTAGGCAAAGACTACCTTTACGACAGTACAAAGATGATACGAAGAGATATAATCAGATATAAAGAGATACAATCATAAAACAAAGTAGATTTCATTTCACGATATGCACATCATTTCATCGAAAATCTTTCTCTTAAGTTCACATTTTCTCAACTCGACATCTTTACATCACAACATGCCATTATTCAGTTCAAAGGCAACAGTGTATTGAGGAAGGCAGTCGCTTGGTGTCTCATCGTTTTTAGTCCATAATTTGTTCGGAATATTTCACAGGTTCACATTTCGCGCCTCGTTCAGTTAAGATTTGTTTTTGTCGGCATTTTATTCAAATTTTCGCTGAGTTGGCCGTTTTGCAATTTCTTGGCCGTTACTTTGAATTTCGTGCTATTCAATGTTGAAATATCTCCCCCTCTGTAGTGGGCTTTGTGTTCACCAATTTGTTCGAATTTTTTAAAATTTTGAACGACTCGTTGCAGTACTTTAAGATCCTTTCTGGTTGCTGGTCGCGTTGACGGGCAGGGATAACCTGATTCTGGGGATTACATAGGCGTTTATTAGCACTGTTATGCATCTCGCATTCATGTGTTGCATTCAAGTTTAGACCGCCAACAGGAAATGCTAAACACTGAAAATGACGAAAAAGAAAGTGCTAAAAACAGAAAAGACAAATAAAAAGGTGCTTTCACAGTTTCCATGTGATTGGGCTTCGCATCTGGTGCATCGCTCGATGCGAAGCAAAAATTGCGACGAAGCACGAGGAGTGAATACCGCAATTATGTGCGTTGTTGCAACGATTTTGAAGTGCTTTCGAGTTGGCAGATTTTGAACCACTTTTGGGCATAATTATATATATGAGCTAATGTAAAAAGTAAATATTAGATAATGTAAAAAATAAATATCAGCGTAATTTACCTGACTATGCCGACCTAACAGTGCTGACCGCAGTAATGAGCAAGCTGCTTCTCTTATAAGTATATGTGGACAAGTGTGACACGCATGATCCCATATGTGTCGCATACTTCAATTCGTCAGGGCCAATGAAACAGATAGGTCATGTTGAATGGAATAAGAGATTGAAAATCCGGGGAAACGTTGATGAAAGAGCACCTTAAAACAAACGAGAACAAGTTTTGAGCGCTAACAGGGAATGCTAAATAGAGAAAATGACGAAAAAGAAAGTGCTAAAAACAGAAAAGGAAAATAAAAAGGTGCTTTCATGGTTTCCATGTGATTGGGCTTCGCATCTGGTGCATCGCTCGATGCGGAGCAGAAATTGCGACGAAGCACGAGGAGCGAATACCGCAATTATGTGCGTTGTTGCAACGATTTTGAAGTGCTTTTGGCCTAAAAAGTACAGTATTGAAGGCGGAACATTATATTTGTGGATTTTATGGGCATTGATAACTGCATTAAGAAAATAGAGACGTTTTTGGGTGCATGGTTCTCTTGCTCTTTTTATCACACAAAAAACCATGAAATAAGCATAAAAGCGAATCATCCCTAATACTCTATTGATGAGCACATCACATGGTTCATGTAGGAAGTTTGTTTTCCAAAAGTATCTTTGCTGCACAGGTACTCATCAACTGTCTGCAAGGAACCTCGCCTATGAAAAGATTCGCTCGACGGGGACACATAGAACAGTAATGCTGAGCGCATAGACAGCCACGGCCCTCAGTACAAGACGGTACATGCAAGATGTGCAGCATTTGTGATGAGTTGTTACTTTTTAAATCGTTTAACGACATAATATTTCATATGAGAAGAAATGATGCCGGAAATGGTTGCTAAAATTAGGCGAACTTCGCTCTTTCAATTTCGCATAATATTAATGGAATTGTAGTATTTGCAGGGAAGCAGTGCCATGGTTGTCGAAATCATCTACCGGCCATCCTCACTCTTAACCCTCCGACATGTTCAGTTCGATTATCCTGAAAACGCCTACTTTAAAGAAACCATTTGGATCGATTAAAACCAACTTTTTTTCGTTCACTTCCCAATGTGTGATCGCATTGATGGCTACGTTGGGCGAGTCGCAGAATATACTCGAAATATGCGTAACCATTTTGCACATCTTCGAACTGTTTCCTACCCCAAATAAGATTAAATGCTTAAAAGATAGTTGCTGAACATAATGTGGAAAATGAGTCATATTTCGCTTAAAAAATCTACACGAAAAACGAATGTTGTCCATCAAATTTGAAAGAGTGAAATCAATTATGCTTCGTTTCTCATTAATTTTTGATTGGATTTTCCAAATTGATAACTGAATTTTTTTCACTCTCGTACCGCACTTTCAAAAGCAAATGTTTAATGCTTCATTTTTGGAAAAGCACAAAAAAATGCACCTATGCACCCACCATACCGCTTGTTTCAGTTATTGCGCATTTTAAATATTCATTTAGTAAGAAAAAACCTGCAGATTACCAAAAATGGACAACACTTTCACATTCGTTCTCTTCGACAGTTTAAAAATCAATACTTTCAAATTTGGCTAAAGAGAAAAGTTTTCAAGGAGGAAACCTTTGCATTGGTTGTTATTTGGAACACTCAGTCAACAAAAACAACTTCAACAACGTCCCACTTAACACGCGAAGGTTGCGCTCCATTGCATAGCCGAGAGAGAGAGTTCTGCTAAGTTCTACAAGCCATTATTCAATTCAGGCGAAACTTAGCATAAGAGACGTTCAGCGACTAGCAGCGCATTTCTTATCCTCGATATGCACCAAATTTTGTATGCCACCGGGCTTCCTTTAGACACTCTGCGATCGCTAGTTCCAATGTGTGAGGTATGAAACCTCAACCTTACTGAAATCGCATATTAAGGCCCCAATGTTTTGTGTGCATCTTCGAAATCTCATCTTGTTTGTCCTCATTGGAGTCAAATGTGTCACCACCATTTGACCATCTAAATTTTTACGTCAGTCATGTTCGTTAACTGAACTGAGTTCTTCAGTAATTTCCTCGCTATCTATGGTTCGTTCTGGCAGCAGGTAATAGTCTTTTTAAAAAGCCTAAACCATGCGTTGTGTTTGAGCCAATTACCGCTCTGTATATCAACGATTCATCGATGCCCGCGTGTTTAAGATTTCCAGATAGGCTTGTTCAACTGTCTTTGTATCACGAAGGCTTGTTGAACTGTCTTTGCATCATGATTCAAGGATATTTAAAAAAAAATGAAAATCCAGGAATGCATTTCCCAGAGATCCACCTCTAGTGACAGGGATCGATGCAGCAATAAGCAAGAGAATCCCCTTTATACACATTCCGCCCCAAATGTCAATTTTGAGCCATCATTTCATGTCTGCCACAATTTTCTTGTTAGTCTTTTTCAAAGGTGTTGGTTAAATGAAAGCGAGCAGGGTAGTATCTGGGGGCATGAATCTTGGATTCAACACAAGTGGATACCGTCGAAACTCGTTGCTTAGGAAGAAGTTAAGAGTTCCGTTCTGCAGCACTAGAAGTTTTTAGAGAACCTTTATGAAGATTTTCTTTTCTGTGCTCTCCTCAGCTTTCTCACTCAACTTTTCTCACCACTCTTCAATCGTTGCTGATGGTACATGTCGCTCTGCTGGGCGTTTCCGGCAGCAGAGTGCTGCCGTGAGCTCTGCACGTTAAGCTTCATTTCACGTTTTCGCATATTTTACATAATTTTTCACGTTCAGAGCCAGCATTTCATGCCCCCTCATATCCACCCAAGTGCGCTGCCTTAATCACTTCGTAAAACTGCAGTCCCCGAAGCGATAGGCTGCTGCGATTTCTACGCGATCGTAGTGTGTGTAGCTTGAGGGTTACAACAAATGAGAACCAACAAGTGAGATTCATTGGCCCTACAACGCTGAAAAGAAGGAAGTACGCTCAAGTGTTAGAAACTAAAACGCGAATGTCAATGTGCAACACATTCATTTCCGTCTGTTTTTCCTAGATCTGCAAATTTTGAGGGATCACTTCTTCTAGAAATTTCAGGTTAAAAGTCGCCATTCCAAGCAGAACTTATTTGATTCACAAAACAAAACGACCAAGCAAATGTTTCTTTTAAAGTGCAACCACTTGTTAGGGAAAATAACATGTAATGGCTTTAAAAAAAATCGTAGCATAAAGTTAATTAATTAAAGCGGAAAATCTCTATGCAAATTAAGAAATTTTTTCGAACTTTGCAGATGTCAGTTTTTGTCTGTTAAGTTAACTCGCATAAAGGAAAATTGTGCAAAAATTAAAAGAGAAAACAATGACAACCTTTCATCCACATACGGATAATAGAGAAGCAAAAATATGTTTGAAGACCTATACCGTAAGGTCCGACCCCATACTTCCTAACAGATACTTCGTGTACTTCGTCTATCTTAAAAGTAATTGATGGCAACAAGTCGAGATTCAGGTTGAGAACCAACGTTCAATTTTGTAACTGGCGAAGTACAATAACGCTAATGATTCTAAATCCAGAAAAAAAAATGAAATGTATTTCAGGCAAAAGTACAGCTGGAAAGTGGGGTGTCGTACTTTTCCCCAAGGAAGTGATATGGAACTGCTCCTGTTCGGCCAGTTGAAAACCGGACTGTACTGAACTTACGGTATACTTGTGGATCCAGGTATTACAAGACATGGTATTGTAAGCGGTATAAATGCATAACGAGAACTATAATGATTTTTGGTATGCTGACATCAATGTTAAACCTTATACCTATTATACGAATAACAGTGAGCTCCGAAGTGTGAAACAGTCACGTCCGAATCTGCCACGTAAGGATGTTTATTCTATACAAGCGCATATGCAAGAGCACAGGTTGCTATCATCACTCATTTTAGGAAATGAGATGATATCATTTCAGAAACGTTGCTGAAAGTAACAGTTGCCGATCTTTGTCAAGCTCTGCATAGCTCACATGCGAGAAACAACAGCATTAAGAGAAGGCACTTCCACTAATATCTCTGAGGATATTAATTAATGAGCAGGCTTTTCGTATGGAACTGTTCGGTGGTGATCATTTTGCATCGATGCACATGGATGCACACTGCCTACGTAATGGAAGTCTCATTGTTGCAAATTATCGTATTCGAAATCGTTCTATGCGATAGAATGAAAATGGTAACAATAAATATTTTTAATTTACTCATTCACTAACGATCTTTTACAAAGCCAATCGCAATTCATTAACGTCACGATATCATCCACCGTATTCGTTATGTCATACTCTCTTCTACGCTGTATTCTTTTTACGTTTTATTGCCCTTACACATCGGTTGAGTGTTCCGGTTAGAAAATTGTTTACGCGTTTTCGTTAATTAAATTACACAATGAAGAAATTCAATCAGTTATTCACGAATTAAAAACCCGTGGAAATTACGTTCAGTAAACAATTACTCGGATTATAGGAGTTCATTTATAGTATAGTAGTGTTATAGCATACTCGGCTAATGGTCTTAACCGCAATAAAAGATGATGGAAAGTAATTCTAAATTTGAAATGGTGAATATTGTTAAAAATTCCAACACAAGCAACTTTCAAATAGATGCATCTCCGCACTGCAGATCCGTTTGCCTTTACACACCGGTTGATTGTATTTTCTGTATGGTTTCCTCCATTTCAAAAGTCTGAGGTTAGTATGGTTTCATTGATTTCATTTTTTTTTACTTTTTTAAAATTTAATTGCTGTTTCCCTTAAAATTGTACAGTAAATTTAGTCAACTGAACGCATCACCAACGGATATCGTTGAACAATCAATGTGTAAGCAATAGTAAACATCTCATCATTTCATGAAAACATTTGTCGTCTATTGTGAGTTTGTGAACTCGCAAACACCCATTAATGGAGCGAGCCGTTTTTGTTTTGCGTTTTATATGCTCCAAAGATTTTGTTATTCGAAATATTTTATGCAAATTATCCGTGCGGAAAAAAGACAAATCATAGAAGAGCGGCGTAAAACAGCTTCAAAAGATGAGATGTTACTAAAACAGTTTTAAAAAATTTTGTATCGCTTTTTCTTTTCAAATCGACCATCAAGAATCTTCCGATATTCGTTCGCTATATTTCCATTCCATTTTGCTTTACTATTCATACTTTCTTCGCGCATAGAATTAAACAAAAAATTTTTTAGAGGTACATAGCAGCTACTTGGGAGAACATTATCAAATGTATGCATCTTCATGCACTAAGGGTTATCGTCATCGTTTATTCATTTTATACATTCGATTATGAAGAAGAATTCGAGTGTCAAGTGTGTGCATCATCAACGAACATCAAACGAACATAACATAATTTCCGATTTTGGCTCCCATCTTTGGCACTTTTATGAAAATTAATGGAATGCGTTATTAGCTAGTTGAAGGTAATAGCGAGAGCAAAAATGATCCTTTCGATTGTTTCGATGCCTTATAGCAATGTTCGCATTAATTTTCATTGAATTGAGGGCGACTCTCGAGCTTTAGTGCATTAGCACGACAATACAACGAGCTAAAATATCAGCAGCGATATGCTTTAGCAAATTTGCATTTGAAAGACACTTTACGACGACGTCATATCATTCCGTACGTTTGTGTTTGTTTTTGTTTGTTTGTTAAGAAATGTCAATCTAAGGTGATCACTGAAGTTGAAGAGCCATGGAATTGATGGTTGTTATACCCACTCTAAGATCATTTCCTTTAAGCTAATCATTACCGATTCATTGAATTTCGAGCACGCTGTAGATATTTAGAGGCGCTAAAAAAATTAAACGACGTGTTTGCATTTGCCATAGGTCATCCGGTCAACAAAACATGAATTCTCAGTAAAGGTTCTATGCGAATGATCAGTTAAATTTGTTTTCATTACTTCCGTACAGTTTATGAAACTGTCATTCCTAATGGATGGAGTCGCCTTAGCGCAAATTCTACTAGCTAGCTCCATAACATATATCCAATTTTTTTCTGAATTCGGATTGATATGCTTTCAAATTTGTGAAACAATTTCTTTTTTTTCAAAGATTAAAGCAGCAAGATCAATTATGTATTAAGTAATATCGAAATGGACGTTAGATTTACAGAATTTAAGAAGTAGAGAAGTGAAAAATACCTTTTGAAAAATTTCTTTTCGGCTCCACCATACCGAAATTGCAAATTTGGCTCGCTCGTTTTTTTTTTTCATAGCAGATTGTTATATTCTTTTCGGATTGTTATTTAAAAGACAAACATATTAATAAACTTAGATATTGTATTCTGCTTTTCTTCCGAATTTCAACAGAGTTCCAGCCTGAAATTCAGTCGGCTTTTTTGACGAAGGAGAGAATAGTTTTGAAGCATGGAAGTCACTGAAACAGACTATTTGCGAGAGTGGTGGTGTTCATTTTTCTTTACTGTTCTCTTCCTGTTCCAAGAAATCGATCGAATAACTCAACAAGAATTCTAAGGAAGTTGACGGCACTATCAACAGTGTGTTTGTTGCAGCTAGTACAGGGAAATTGGTATCGGAATGGAGCAAGCACAACAACTTTCTTGAATGAAAAGAGTGACAATTGTAACGAGCTTTGCAACCGACCGAAAAGCCGCTTTACGTAATTTCAAATATTTTCTGGTGTTACCAGATAGATGAATCCACGAAAAATCTTACTTGTACAGTGATATTTGGTTAGATATTGCTTGATACTGTGTTATTACGCATCTGGCAGTTGGTAGTCATATTAATAAGGGCTAGATACTCGATACTACTTTATTTTTTGCTTGGTACATGAATGAGTACTCTTTGATATCACTGAAGCAGTAGTAAATTAATTCTTGAATCGATGGATATACATGCTTTACTGTGTTTAATAATGTTGTCGATGCTCCATTAATTATTTAACGAATAGTTTAAGCAGAAGGGATCTCACTATTAAAAAGTCAATAAACCAAAATTTCGATGGAAAACTCACAAAGCATTTTTGAGCGCGTTCATGAATTCGCAATATGCGAAGCAGCATCATACTTGTGCGTACAAGTGTGTATGCGTTGTGTGTGCGTATATGTGCACGTGTGTGTGTGTGCTTGTCTGTGTACATGCGTGCGTCTGTGTGTATGTATGTATGTTTACCGCTCTAACTGATCGTCGTAATTCGAAAAACACTGAAAGCTAGAGTTAAGAAATTCTGAAGGCACAATCAAAGCCATCGATTCACTTCGTCAACGAGACAATTTCAAACCTAGTTTTTATTATTTTCTTATCTCCAGTGCAATTCCTTCAATACACTTCCTTCAATGCACCTAAAGTGTTCCATACTTCTTCAGTAGGTCAGATTGCAGATTCGATCGATCTTTCGGGTAGCAGAAAAATAATGAAAATCTGTACGGGTGATTGAGTCGGATAAAATTTGAATTTCTTATCATTTGTCAAAAATTTATGATAAGCTGCTGATTTGACACCAAAGTGCGCGTGTCGTGGCAGCAATATTCTGGCACGCATTTACAGTCGTTAACCAAATTCTCAAGCTCAATGCTCGCATCGTATATCTACTTAGCTTAATTCGATTAGATGAGAGATTTTTACAAATATTACTTTTCCATTACTAGTAACGATTCTTTGATCATTTCACATTTATGTCTTGTTCCATTCTTTTGGACAACATGAAAAATCAATAATGAGTACAGCCCTTACTGAACTTTTAACTGTGCAAAACATTTTGCTGAATGCAATTTGTAATAATTCTTTAATGATCTATAATCGCATCAGTATGCTTAAGAAAATGCTTGAAAAGAATCATCGTTAAAAAAAGGTTGATATTAAATGTGCAAAAAACGCAGCTTGTTTGTCTTATCGGTTCCGAACAGATATTTGGAAGCGCTAATGGCATTCGTTTTTTGTTCAGTATGATGCTCAACCAACCGTACGTTTATTCGATCGCAGGTTTCACATACATTCTATTGTTAGGCACATTGCCAAAAATTGCAGATGAAATTATATCTGTGCATATATG
>JPKZ01000425.1:226355-238486 GCA_000803305.1 Toxocara canis | reverse complement strand
GTTTTACAAAAGATTGTGATGATCAGGAATTATTCGAATACTCAATAAAACAGAAATAACAACAAAAGGCAGCAATACAGAGATAAAACAAATAAATGAAGCAAAAAACAACAACAAAACGAGCAAGAGTTAAGTAGTTTCGTTGGTAACCTCATATGGCTTCCGAGCAAAATAAAAACGACACCACTGATTAAGGTTTGCTGCTTGCAGACATTATGTTATTTTTTTTTAACTTTAGAAAATTCTAGAATTACGGTTTTGGCTGCGTATAGCTAGTGAATCTTCATATCCAGTAAGCAGAGCATTCAAAGATGAGGTGTCAAATGTTCTAACGCATTGCGAACTCGCATACAAAAAGCGTTTGCCTTATCTTTAGAAGAATTATTCCTCCAATTACTTAGGCATCTTTTCGACTTACAGAAAATATACTTAAGAGGCAGTTTCGTTTCTTTTTTTTCTTTAGAAAACAAACAAATATGGTGAAATTGTATTGTTATTCGTTCGATTTTTCCAATTCACTTCCACATCACCATGTCAAACATTATTCGCTATAAAAGACCTTTGATCTGTTGATAGCAATATTTCATTACCTGTTCAATTAGTATCTTTTCATCGTCGTTTGTGATCGCTTCGATTAGTATTTATCCTTTCTTCCATTAGTATTTATCTTTCCTTCCATTAGTACCTCTTTATCGTCCCTTGAAATTTAAAAAAAAAAAGAGGCTATGGTTTCATTATGATGAAGCACATTTTTGCTGTAGCGATAACCACAGCTATTCCACATACCTTTGATGCCGGCAGTCCTGATACCAACGTTCCCCTTCTCTTAGTACCATCTCGATGGTTGCACATAATTGTAATTTTTATTAGTTAAACACGTTCCACACGTTTGCACAACGTGCAGTAGCATTTTATGTGTTTCAAGCAAACAGAGCAATAGTGGGTTAGCTTTTCATACACGGACCAAAATTCCGCATTTGGCATTCTTTGTTTTTAGTTTTGATTGTTAGCACATATCTAAGAGAAGAAATGTTTTTTTTATTTCTCTATTTAATAATTTCTCCCTGTTTGTATGGCATATGCGTGTTCAATAAAGGAAGCATACGATGTGTTATGCTTTAAACGCTTTCTATACGGACAAATTATATGTGGTAAGGCAGCTGTCGTGACAATTTTACCCACACACTTTGGCATCTCACGCCTCCTCACGTTTCACTCTATTGAGATGAACGATTTCCGTCGCCTGTTCAAATTATTCACAAAGTCGATACTTTGCGAGCGCTCTAAAGTTGATGTTGCTCTATAAGTACACGTTTATTATTTAATGCTAGCAAACCGACATCGTAAGACTGCCCCATACGTTGATACATGTGACGCGAGCGCTTATTCATACATGCATTGCGCATAGAACGGGCGTCGTATGCATGACTATGCAGTGAGCGTTTCACGCTTTCGGTTCGCTAGTGCTCAAGGTTTTAACATCGATATGTGTTAGATCCATGACGCTATGAGAAAATAGAAGCGTGAGCTGTTTCACCGTGTACATTTCAACGACTAAGGTTGCCTGCCGGGATTGGTTATAATCGCAAGCTTGTAGTTGTTGTTGCTCGTCTCGTACGCAGTTTACACCTGTGACGATGTACAGATCAAAGATTAAGCTTTCGCGAAGCTATTGTTTGTATTTTGTTAAGGGGTGTTTTTTAAAATTAGCATCGTCAAGCGCTTCTCATCCGCGTATGCATCTTATGTTTATGCTATGGATATCTCAGGTTTTCTGTCTGCAGGTGGCGTTGGTTTTAGAGAGTCGTATGCAATTTTCGGGATTGCAGCTCTTACGAATGACATTTTCTCGATATGATGAGAGACGAATGAGGTCAATGATGTTTTCATAAGGCAAGACTCGTAGCAAGCTTTAGCTCTAGTGAAGAAATGCGTTCACAAGCGTTCAAGAAGTATATTTGAGAGCCATGTTTGTTAGGGTCTACAGCTGTCGATGCACAATATAACGCAACAATCTGCTTCAATCGTAACACTTCCGAATTTCACGTTTTTTGAACGGTAATGTTTAACGAACTATAAATTCAGTAAATCCCCTATTAGTCTCCCAAAGGGAATTACCATCTACGGGCACACAGAAAGTGGCATATAATGCACTCCGTGAAGTATATCGGAAAACGCAGAAACTTTACGAGTAAGTTAATTGTGGAAAGTAAAGCGTATGAAATATGTGCATGTAGTCTGTGTTAATTTGTTACTAAACAACGTAATTAACGAATCCGAGGACATAGTCGAACGAGGAGAGTTTTTTTTTTAAATGAAGGAAACTCCCTAAAACAATTATGGACAAAAAAGCTTTCGATATCGCGCTGCTAAGTCTGATACAATTTTGAGTTCTATGATCCCATACATTCGACTCCTCGATGTCATATTGTTGTGTTTCTTCGGGCCCATGTTGGCAATTCTAGCCTTCTCGAGCATGCACAGCAAAAAGATAGGAAACGAAAGTCCATGTTAAAATTCTCAGCAGTCTGTCGCACAAGCAGTTTAAACAGCTACTTGCTGATCCGCCCGTCGACTTCTGCTAGTGCCCGATCGCGGAGTGCGACAGTGCTTGGGCAACATCTCGCAAGTCTTCCTAACACCTCCAGTTGACAGATACTAGTTTACGCGCTACCGTGGTCGTCAGTTGCTTTTTTGAAATCTTGCCACCATTGATTTATTAGCCATTTACGAGACATGAGTGATATTAAACGAATACGGTGATGTCAGAGAGGCTATATTTGTCATGATTGTCATATCATATCTATGCATAAAGGTAACCAAATTTAATAATAATAATAACGCATGCAAATCTCAACGATTCATGTTCTTAGTGCTGATAAAAAATGCCTCCTACTAGATTCATAAATTGCACATTGCTTGCGATTGCCTCACTAAGCTATATGTTTAAACTTATTAAGTCTGCTTTATGGCAGCTATATTTTCCATTTCTTATACGTGCTACTTGTCATTTTTTTTGTGTTCTATAGTAGACGGCGTTCGAAATATTATATGTGGATTGCTATGAGTCCACAGCTTTTCATATTATGACTTTCGAAATAAGTATTTAAAAACATCACGTCAGGAAACGTTTATTAGAATCTTTTTATCTTAATTTTTCTCCTTTGTTCACGTTCATTGTCCGTTGCACAATCAAAATGCCGGAAGAGGTGTTATCCTGATCCAAAAACAAAGGCAGCGGTTGTTCAATTGGGATTGGAGTTTCACTTGATCGGATGAAGAGCGAACTCGATAATTTTTATAGACACTGGACATGAAATTTAATTTCTTTTAATCGCAATCGATTTTTGGTAACACTATTTACAGCTAAAAATCCCTCGTTTTTTCCTCGAAACTTTCCTTTATTCAATTATTGAAAAATCTAAATGTTTGATAACGATATTGTTACGCAGACGCATATTCGAGAAATATTCATAAAAGATATTGCAGTTGAGACCATATAATGCGTCGAGGAAAATGGTATAATATATTTATGCTGACGTTTCGGCTCATAAAGCCATAATCATAGCACCACAAGCTCAAACTTGGGTAATTAAAATCAAACTTGGGTCTCAACTTCAATATCTTTTATGAATATTGAAAAATCATTGGAATTCTCCTTGTTTTAAATTTTTCACTATAAGTTTCCTTGATTTGCTAACAACTCGAGAAATCTTTTTAAAGAGCTCAGCGAGAAAATTTTTGATCGTTTTTAGAGAATCTGTTTTTAGAATTTGTCTGTCGCTTTTTAAAAAAATCTACAAAATATACTTCGAATAGGGAGGACGCTTAATAATTTCACGAAACTTGTTTTTGCGTATTGATTTTTTAAATTCTCACATCAGTCTTTGGTAGTTCATTTTTGCGAAATGTAACAGAATAACTTGTTAGAGTTCGATAAAATGAGTTCAATTTCCTCAAGTTATTGTTTTGCAATCGAATATTTATTGATCGACTTTTTTTGCTAAGTACAACAATATGAAGAATTTACAAATCTAGTAAACATTTAATAGGTATTTCGAGAAGCTTTGAATGTGGAAAAGAGCAGATATTTTTGTTTTATGTCTATGTGTATGTATTTCCGGTTTAGGATCTGTTGTAGTACGTGGAAAATGTTAAGGTGAGCATAGTAAGTCGCAGAAAGAATTGCCCTTAAGTGCAAGCCTTTAGACCGAAATATGAGCACACGTGATGCATAACGTTGTAAGATACATCGTGCATGAACGACATAGTTCGAAATGTGAATTTCTGGATGAGAAATTGATGGTTTGGAGAATTTTCACGAAAATGACACGAATGGGTCGGATTCCATAAAGAAGTGCGGGATATTTTCACTTTAAAAGTGTCTTTATTCACTAGAGTATTATTGCGAATGCTTGCCAACCTTTGTGCTTTTTTCATTAAGTTTGGAATATTGTTTTCAATAGCTGCCCATTATCGATAAAAGTGCCATTTCACTTTTATCGATAATCGGGAAATTTCTATCTGTAAACGAATGGCACAACAAACTTACAGCCGATAAAGCGACCAGGAATTCAATAAGCAAGGATACTGCCGATCTAGTCGCTAAGGAGCTGGAGTGCTACCATAAGCTTTCGCTATTGCTAAACAAGTCTAAGAAATTGTATTGGTAATAGCTTCGACAACCAAATACATGCCAGGCTGGGGTAACCGCATTAGAAAACACAGCAAATATAATTTTTCGCGAAGAGTATAAAAGATTTCTCTTTAAGTTTCGGGAAATACCTTAGTTCCCGCATTGAGTATAAACGTGCTAGTCAGCAAATATCTTTATCACTCTGCTATTGACGTTTTCCTCAATTGGAAAGCTGCCACGGATATGCCATTTCACCTAAAATAAAGCCTCCCTCTGAAATATAGCCCCCTTCTTGAATTACATACCCTTCTGGAAGGTCAAGTATCCCCCGAAGGTTTTATTCTAGACAGTATGACATACATGTCGCCCTAGCAGCATTAGTCAGCGATTGCATCCGTTACAAAATGTCGATGCATATTTATTTATGTACTTGTTTTTTTCCCCTACCAAGAAATCACGGCTCATGATACAATCATGAGACCTGCTCGGTAAATCGGTAGATAAGAAGTTTTAGGCAGTGAAATCAGTTTTTTTTTTTTCAAACAATGGTAGCAGTTTTCTCTTTAGGCCGCAAAAAAAATTTCAAGCATGAGAAATTGTGCTGCCCAGTGCATGATGCATGATGATATGTACTTTTAAGGTAAATGCGACATAAATCAGTTCTTAGAAGTACTGCGGCGAAAAATAAGTAAAATATTTTACAACTATCGATAAGAGCTCATCGCTAATATCGTTGCATTTTTCCACCGCATTGAATATCGAATCGAATCACTCGATTTGCATGTTCCGTCTTTTTTTGCATTTAACAAAAACGATTATGTTGATTACTTAAGGTGAAAACAATGGCTTTGGCAAGATCGGCAACAATTCTTCTCGCTACAGTTTTGTTCATCATATTGACCACTGATGTCTCTGGCACACTTCCAAGTTTTTATGACTGTAAGTTTAATTTTTATGATCATAACTTCAAGTTCTATCACATTTTGATCACTCTAAGGTTAAATTGTACTTTTCCACTACAACAAATGTAACTGACCTTGCGTGCAAAGATGACCGGGAAGGAGAGGCGATCTTCGTTTTATTGATCTTTACAAGTCTTGGAGGGGACGTTTTGGTGCAACTTGGGGTGAGGCAAATCGCAGTTACTGGTAGGCTCAGGGAATGAAAATAGTGTTATGATCATAATGAATCGAAACAATGGTGAGGGGTCTGGTGGGTGAGCTGGCGGCGCTGGTCGGTTCGAGGGACTGACGAAGTTGTTGGGCGACGACGGTCGGTTCGAGAAGCGGGTAAGTTGACATGCGATGGCGGTCGGTTCGACGGACAACAG
This sequence comes from Toxocara canis, assembly GCA_000803305.1. Lineage (NCBI taxonomy): Eukaryota > Metazoa > Nematoda > Chromadorea > Rhabditida > Toxocaridae > Toxocara > Toxocara canis. The sequence goes on along the minus strand of JPKZ01000425.1, from coordinate 232,520 downwards.
AAGCTGACAGGCTACTGCGGTCGATTCGAGGGCCCGTGGAGTGGAGTGACGAAGGCGGTCGATTGAGTATGGGGTGCGACGTCAATGAGCAGAGTCTCGGTGACCCCGGTGAAGTATCGTCCGCCACTGTCGATCCTTCTCCGTGCTTCCATTTTGTGCGGTTCTTCATCAGGCTGCCATCATTTGACTGCAAAGAATGTATGGGAACGGAAGCCACTCGGCGTTCCTCGATGTTTTTGTTCCCATCGTTTGAGACGTTCTTAGATTCATCGTTGCGAGATGTTTTGATTTTTCGCCGCTCCATAGGAGCCGTTTTCGCGTTGGCTTATTCATTGTTTTCTGCAGTTTCGAATTTCTGTGCTTTGTTAGCTACTTCGACGCTTTCTTGGTTTTTTTGTTGCCTCGAAGCTGCGATCTCTGCAGCCAGCTTCGACAGATCTCGTAAGACTGACTAAAATCTCCCGCCCCTCACCCGCTCTTCTGCTTAGCTCACAGGATCACTTTTTTTTAAATCTTCTGGCTTCCAAACGTGCTTCGCAATAGTTTCTGCTTAGATTCTCAAGCTTGACTTCACCACATCAAAAGAAAGCGTTGTAGGTTTCCACTCGATTGACTGCCGCTGTGAACATAATTCAATGATCTCGTACAAAATCGCATTGCGCCTATGAGAACAGAATTGACTTTCTCTGTGGATGTCACTTCTCACTACGCTAAACGTTCACCCAGCATCAACAATATGTGTGTTTGTGAATCTTTTAGCGAAACGCTTCAAAACCTTGATAAGTATTATGTTTGTCATTTTTCGCATACTGAAGCATATCGTCAAAAAATAAACAGTTGTATGATTATATAATAAGACGAGTTGCTTTAAAAAAAGCGGTAGTAAGACTAATAAATAATAATAAATAAATATATATGCATAATTAACATCAATTAGAGGAAATCAGAATGCAGTAAACAAAAAATAATGTACGATTAATGAATATATTTGTATTACGGAAACGTCGATGTTCAACAAAAATATAGCTTTCATAAATGACTCTCATCATTGAGGCTCACAGTTTTCTTTAACTCAATTGGGTTTCTACCAAATTTCCTATTTGCTATTTTCACATAAGAAAAACCTAATTACCATTTTCCCTTAAAAAAAACCCAATTACTATTCTCGCGTGGAAAACCTAATTAGTGTCTTCACGTAAGAAACCTAATTACTTTTCCACATAAACCACCGTCTGGTGAGTTGTGATGACACCTCCGATAGCTTAATTCATCAAATGTTCCCTGAAAGCCACATGCCAAAGAATGTCACTTGCATGTTAAATGCAACTGCCAATGAAAGCTGTGTAAGCGACGAGTTTTTTAAAAAAGGATTATTATTCGAGGCAGTAGATATGGTGATGCAGCATAGGCAGGAAATATGAGATGTGTGACTCTTCAACTTATGTTGTCCGAAGCGGTCCAGCGGGGGTTCTTTCGAGGAGCAAAATTCTTTATTCTCCGATTTTCTTCAAACGGTCCAGTCCTCTCTGAGCAAATTGCTCGCCAATGTTCGCCTCACTTCTCCCCCTCCTCCCTCCTCTCCGTCTCCTGCTGGGCTAAAAAATCACTCCCTACGGAACACAGCGAGTGTTCCGCAGGGAGTGATTTTTAGACTGTTCCGCAGGGGACTGACTTAGTTAAGGCACTTGAGTGTAATGAGTTCGGATTTCCTTCCAGACCTCTTTTTCAAGAAACATTACTGTAAAATATTTCAAGAAACAAATATTTTAATTCTGTCGACCATAATCTTTATAACAGTTTAATGGCACAGAGTTGCTCTAATCGCGAAAATTAACGAGTAGAACAAAACACTGAGTGATTGTTGTTTTAATTGTAATTTTACAAGAAAACCCGACAGAACGAAATAAATAAATTATCGACGACAACCCAAAGACTCTCCTTATGCTTTAGGAATATTAGTTTTCATAGTACTTATATTATAGAACAAATTTAGGCTTAATATGGCGTGATGCGGCGGCCAGTACACGTTGTATGGAATACGCAATCGGCAATAGACAGCAACGACGCGGCATCGGCTCACGAATGGTGGCAAGGTACGTTACATCCGTCATGCTTAAAGCATCGCTTAATCATCGTTGACCACAGCTCCACATGTAAATGACAGCCAAAATGAGGCGAAAAAAAAGACGAATATTTCTCGCTAACAACACCACCGGATACTCTGAGTTGTAATCCTTATATGATCATAAGTCATAATTCGGAGAACTTCCGTGATTGAATACTAATTGTTTGGTCATGATGGCTTTTTAATGCCATATGAAATGTTAGAGGAAATCTGCGCGAAGGGTTGGTATGTGATGTGCGATTAGGAGACTACGCTCATTACGTCAACGCATTTCAAAAATCTCCGAAAATATTGAAAGTTCTCATTGCAGCTGACCCCCCGACCTATAACATCAACTTCCCACTTAAAAGTCGTTTTTTCGGGGCTCGATCGGTAAAAAGCAACCCTAGCGATTACAAAATGCACGCGAATTTTTTGACCCTTTAAAAGGATTTAACTTCTCTGAGGTCGACGAAATGATATGAATTTAGGTAAAGGAGATGATCGTTAGGTTTAGATTGTATTTGCCAAATTTCATAGCTCTCGCTTCGGCAGTTTGGCAGTGGAAATTATCGGACAGATAGAGAGAACAGATGCACATACACAAATGTACGATATCGTTATAATGCGATAAACATATGGATTTCTTTAATTCTCGAAAAATTAATTTTTCTTTGTTTTACTTCTTTAAATTGCAAAATCGCATCTTTTAATTCATATAAAAATCAATAAGCTTCATGAGGAGATAGTGAATGAAATGGGAGTAAAGAAATAAGAAATATGAGGAAAATATAAATTCTCAGAGGTGAATCCCGGATGGTGGCCACAGTAATAACGAAAATCATAGCCGACTCATTTTTGTACTAATGTTCGAATAAACTTTAATTTAGTGCGCGTCTTTCTGCAGCAGAAAGGTGATTCGGATAGAGTGGCAGTGCTGAGACAGGAATGTATTTTTTTAGCCTCAGCTGAAGTAACCTTTTCAGTAAGCGAATCCGTCGTGGTACTTTATAGGGGACGTTGTTTAGTCGGGATTGAAGGAGAGGAGAGGGAGAGGAGGGACCATCTTTTTTATTTGTGTCCCAAACGAAAAAAATCTGCGAAAGATGGGCTCTATTAAGAGCGAGGTTTCATGTGTGGTAAAATGGCAAATGAATGACAAGAAAAGTGAGTTCAGGTCTTCAATTCTGCCGTTCTTGTAAGACGTTCAGTCGACGATAACCAACAGACGGCAGGTGAAGCGAGAGGCGTGCTGACGCTTTTCATCATTACGTTCTGCGTTCAGTGACTAATATTCTTTTGTTCGTTTATTTGTATGAACGTTTGCAAGAAAAGCTTTTCACCATTAGCGAATTGTTGTAACGACCAATTGCATCGATATAAAATTTATGATTCTCATCGTTCAGAGAAGAAGAATAAAATTTTTGAAGGCAAAATTTTATCAATTAACGTCCAAGTAATAAAAAGTTTCTTCAGGTTTCTCAGCAAAAAATCAGAGATTCCTCACGAAACCAAAAATTCAGCATGGAATCGCTTGTATGAGTTATACCAGCTGTCAACAGAGGTAGCCGACCGATATCATGAAAAAAGAAGAAGAATAGTCTTTATTCAAATGAATAATGAAAACTGCACGCGGCACTAAGATATATAACAAAACGGTACGGACATAAATGCAGTTATATGAGCGCATGTTTAGGCGAATAGCGCATATGCAAATGAAAGAATCGCATGTAATGAGCAAGGAATGACAAGAAAACGACTTGCACATGTGTACATAAAAAAAGCAGACTATTCAGCATAAGACAGTATGCGAACCTTACGAATATGAGATGCGAGTCAATAAATCAAATGAGCAATTGTTCTGCGGTCAAATGAATCGAAACGGTTCATGAACAAGGAAAGATTCTGCTCCTCAGCGATTCTACGGGGAAGTTCATTCCAATACGGACTGCTCTGCACTGGAAGCTGTAGAGGACACCGTTCACTGAAAAGATTTTGCGTGCTAACTGATAACGATGGGGTCGACGTCCACGCAGATCAAGAAGCGTAAATAGACTTTCCAGGGGTATATCAGAGAAACCTCTAACAATTTTAGAACACAGGGCCAGGTCAAATTTAAGTCGGCGATACTCCAAATTTCGAGATCGAGTATCTCCAAGCCCGCCGTATAATCAGGTGTATACGTCCGCACGAACAATTTACGAAATGCCATACGAGTATAATATTCTTGCACTTTTTCAGTAGTTTTTATGGTCATTGGTAACGTACGGTGACCATGCTCGCGTACGGTATGCTACTGTGGGAACGCAGTATACAATATGTGCTTACGGCAATGTTCAATGCATCGGTGTTGCCATGCGCGTGGGATATAGTCAGCCACCTTTAGAGCTTTCGTAGCTACTTCAGTGCAGTACAAATTCCTTTGCAAATTTGGACAAATCTTTACTCCAAGATCGCGGACCTCGTTCTCCGCAGACGGTGAAGCTCTGTTGTCCAATCGCAGGAAGCACTCATGATGGAAATTAACGTGGAGAACTCGACATTTCTTGTACGAAATGTCAACTTTCCATGATTTGGACCAGGCGCTAAAGGCATTCAGATCGCTTTGCAAAATGTGAAAGCTGGTAGCGGGCTCTTGCAAACGGTCATCTGCGAGCAGTTTGCACGCGCTAGGACGAATTTTTTATGAAATGCCATACGAGTATAATATTCTTGCACTTTTTCAGTAGTTTTTATGGTCATTGGTAACGTACGGTGACCATGCTCGCGTACGGTATGCTACTGTGGGAACGCAGTATACAATATGTGCTTACGGCAATGTTCAATGCATCGGTGTTGCCATGCGCGTGGGATATAGTCAGCCACCTTTAGAGCTTTCGTAGCTACTTCAGTGCAGTACAAATTCCTTTGCAAATTTGGACAAATCTTTACTCCAAGATCGCGGACCTCGTTCTCCGCAGACGGTGAAGCTCTGTTGTCCAATCGCAGGAAGCACTCATGATGGAAATTAACGTGGAGAACTCGACATTTCTTGTACGAAATGTCAACTTGCCATGATTTGGACCAGGCGCTAAAGGCATTCAGATCGCTTTGCAAAATGTGAAAGCTGGTAGCGGGCTCTTGCAAACGGTCATCTGCGAGCAGTTTGCACGCGCTAGGACGAATTTTTTATGCACAATACGAACAACAATGGTCCAAACGCAATTCCGTGAGGAACACTCTTGACTTAATGGCAATAGTCGGAAAAAGAATCCCCTACCTTTAGAGTGAAGCGACCATTCGTCAAAAATCTCCCTAGCCCCTTTATCAGTGAACCACGAACACCTTCTAGCTTGTGCAGAATCTTATTATGGTAGGCCACGTCGAAAGCCTTAGCATGGTCAAAATATACTACTTCGGCTTGAATTTTCTGATCAAGTGCACTAATCCTGTCACACACTGAGATTATTAAGTGGGGAATGGTTGATCGGCCTGCCAAGAAGCCATACTGGCCTAGGTCAATTAAACTGTTTTTCAGGACGTGTTGAAGTACATTATCCTTTACAATAATCTCCAGTACCATGGACAGTGAGGACGTCAGAATAGCTAGACCGTAGTTCTGAACGCAAGTAGGAGGGGACTGCTGTAGCAAAGGGGTGATTATAAAGGTCTTCCAAGGGGACGGCAGTCAGCAACAGAAGATATTTCTTTCAAAAATTGAACTCATTGGAACACCAGTAGTGTTAGCGGTGCGTTTTATGAAATATGATTGTATTCCATCAGCAGTAAGCGAGATTTTGTTGTTCAACTTATCAATGGCGTTTCTCACAGATTCTACATTATAGCTTACTTGTCCATTTCCCTTTCTAGATATTTGGGCGAGTCATCTTCGCCCTCTCCGATGATTTAATTCAGAATGCGCCTCTTCCTTTACAAAATCGCCTTATAGAAGTATACTGCTTCCACTGCGTCCTAATAACTGCCTCAGTAAAACTGCCCAAATCATCGCCAAACAATGCTATAAATGAGCCACGACGGTTCTCCACAAAGGTCCCTCACCTCTATCTCCTTTTTTTCCCCCC
>JPKZ01000425.1:176109-225399 GCA_000803305.1 Toxocara canis | reverse complement strand
CCAACGAAAAAGTGCCACTTTAACAGCATATTTACATATACTTTTACATTCAGTACTTCTAGACTTAGCGCACACCTAGAAGTCTACTGGACTTTGAGCCGTTCACCCGACTTCCAGCCCCCACGCTTGCCTTGGTCAGTTAAACATTAGCACGCAAGTTTTTTTTTGCTGATCGATGGCAGCAAAAGCTGATTTGTGCAGTTCTCTTTCGCATCATTCATAGTATCACCGAAAACAGGTAGTGAAACCGCGCTGTAAAGATCATCTCGGTGTTGAAAACCGTGTTAGAACAACATAGTAAGCGATGGATTCACCACATTCTTAAGCATTGATCGATCACTGCACCATAATAATTGTGGAAATCTTAAATTATAGTGTGGCAGCGTCGTGATCTCGAAGAGCCACAGTTAGGACTGCATTTGTGCTCGCAGTATCAACGTTTCCACACGTCGACGTTTTCTTGTTGGCATAGCAGTGCCTCAACACTAGTTAAAAAGTATAGCGGTGAGGTTCGCGAAGTAAAGATGCGGATACTTTTGTTATGCAATATTGCTGCTGACTTAAAGATTCTGCAGGTATTTTGATGGGTGACAAGGAGGCTCAGCAGGATGAAATACAATCGATAGAGGCTATTTTTGGCGATTTGGTTCATCTAGAGTCGACATCCCGCATAAATGTGCGATTCGAACAAGACGTCCAACTAACAATCGATTTGCCCCTCGATTACCCATCCTGGTGAGTGGTTTCTGGCTGTTGCATTGGAGCGCCGCGCAACATATCAGTGTGAGATGAAAAAACTCAGAACTCAACCGTCGTCTAATGACCTAGATTTCTATACATACGGTTTTTGACTCGTGGTGGTTTGCAGGAACTGTTTCTCGCCTCCGAGAAAACTGGGCTTTTATTATCGTCTCGATTTACTCTTTTGCTCGCTTTTATTTCGTATGATTTGTCATGTCCGGGGCGTTGACGATGTAAGTTCGAAATCAACACCGTGCCATAAGTAACATGAATTTGTGGAGAAAGGCAACGCATTGAACCGAAACTTGTCTAAAAGCCAAATTATGGTGCGGAGCTATAGATGCAGGAACTTAAAATACGCGTTGGTGGTAGCCGAGATAACAAAGCAATCTGAGACGTCGGCATCATGTTTTTATTTTTAATTCTGATCGTTGCAGAGCGCTCCTTAGCGTTTATTAGGGAAGCAGAGGAGGGGATGAGGAATATGGTTTTTACACGTTGAATAAGCGATGTTCCACATCCAACTTGTTTCGCAGGTTTCATCACAATTTTGAAATGGACCTGTTTGGCTTGTCTCACGTTTATAACGCCTAGCGGCGATATGAAACCCGAATCGCTGTTACCAGTTGCTGGCAGTTGTCAGTAGTGGCAGCTGGTCGCGTTCTTACAGGGCCGATATTTTATATTTTTCATATAAGCTTAGAGTTAATTGACTTTTTCTGGTCGTGTGAATGTGCCATATCTTCACCCAATCTAGCAGTATTTCATTGTGCTCGAAGCTAGCTCAAAGAAGCACTGGGCACGCATAGTTACATGTGCTTAGATGTGATTTACATACTCTTTTGACGACTGGGTGGGGTCCTGTCCATTCACAGAATAATGCGGAGTGTATTTGTAGGTGTAACTACGTATGCGTTGAGTGGAAGGCAGTGCTCAGCCAGCTTGCTTTGACTTTATCAGGAATTCCTGCGGGCACTAACTGTTTTCTTTCCACAACTGCTCTACGACCGACCCGTATACTTTAAGTAGTGCATAATAAGTTTGCGCTTCTCACATTTGCGATGTTGGCGCGCTCTCACTGAGCATTTGAGATAGTACCTAATACACTCAAAGTGCGCTTAGTGTAAGCGATGTATGTAGTATTGATTGTTACTGTATGCAAATCACTATGTATCCGTTAAGGCAACCGCCTCAGACGATTTCACTCTCATTCAGCAATTCGCGTCGAAAGTTTTTTTTTTGCTTTTGTATTAATTACACAGCTTTTTTTTTTTAAAGGCTTTTTGAAGAGCGTATTCAATTTGCGGTGCAGTCGGCCTCAGAGTGACGTTGACATGCAGTGATTTACAGTTTTTTTTGCGATAGATAGTTGAGTGCGATCCATTTGAATTTCATTTGTTCATCGAAAGATGATAAATGGTTTCCACTAAAACAAGAACAATCGCGGTGGAATTATTTTTGTTGCAATTGAAATGCGCTTTCCCCAAAAGCAACCTAAAGATTGGCGTATGTTATGGCCGAAAACGGTAATACTTTTCGAAACAAGAATCCTTAGAAGTTTATCACATTTACTGGCTGCTATGATAACCGAATTTCAGCTCACCTCCTACATTTGAGCTCAGCGGACCGACGTTGAAGGTCGCCGAGCGAAGAGACTTGTCCAATAAGCTGCAGGATATTTATATGCAAAATATCGGTGAGCCGATATTATATGAATGGATCGAATGCATAAATCGCTATTTGGCAGAAAGGAGTAACGAAACCGAGCCGGCTGAAACTTCCATTGAGGAAGTACGTTCGAGTACTGATGATGTCATCATTGCGAATGTTAATATTCCTGAAATTGTTAGTGGTGATATTCTAACCGATCGCAAGAGCACATTTCAGGCTCATCTCGCCCTAATAACTTCTGAAAATGAGGTTATTTCGTTCACTTTTTTAATCTTTTTTACATTCATTTTGGTGTATTCGAATCTAATCTTTTGCTGGCACTCGCAGTATTTTCATGATAAGCCTGTTTATCACTGCTGCATAATACTTTTTTTTTGGAATAACGAACAGCTAGTCTAGCACATTTCAGGCTCATCTCGCCCTAATAACTTCTGAAAATGAGGTTATTTCGTTCACTTTTTTAATCTTTTTTACATTCATTTTGGTGTATTCGAATCTAATCTTTTGCTGGCACTCGCAGTATTTTCATGATAAGCCTGTTTATCACTGCTGCATAATACTTTTTTTTTTGGAATAACGAATAGCTAGTCTAATTTACGTTCAGGGGTGCGCGCATGCACTCAACCATTACCTCACATTCGATTTTCTGCTTCATCAAGGCTTAAACACATGTGCAGTTGTTTTTATTCGTCTTCATGTGAACGGAAATTGAGAAGAAGTTATTGAAGAAGCAATTTAATTGCAGGCACTGTTGGTTTTGGGTAAGCTAAAAGAAAATAGTAAAATTGCTCGTGCAACTCATAACATATACGCATGGCGAACCGAAGAAGACGTTGATGGTCGTATTATTAAGCGCCATGATTGTGAGGTTTGTTCTCCTTCACAATATTTGCCAACAAAATAGCTAACTAATTCTCCTTCATTAAACTGCTATCTGTTCTTTTTTTTGCTAAACGATTTTCAAAGTTTTTCGACCACCTCTTTTTCCTCTTTCCCTTAAATGTTGTGCCACACTTCGTTTTTGTTTTCTTATTTTATATGCGACTGGTCTGATCTGTTTAATGTTGTAAAGTGTTTCGGAATTTATATCTGTTGGAAAGTATGAAAGTGTTGTTCGAGGAAATGGCGGAAGATGTTAAGAGGACATTAATATCTTGTAGCCGAATTTTAGGATGATCGTGCCGACTTTTATAACGAAAATGTCTCATGCGAGTTTTTTTTTCAGGACGATGGCGAAATCGGGGCCGGTCCAAAACTGCTACATTTACTTGAGTTGATGAAAGCGAGCAACGTGATCGTGATAGTGACGCGTTGGTATGGCGGTATTCATTTAGGTCCGGATCGATTTCGACATATTTGCAATATCGCTCGCGAAATACTTGTTCAGAACGGGTTCGCTAAACGTTCGTAAGCCTTGTCAACCAACCAACACGGGTGGTCATTCCGAATTCTTGCATTTTTTAAAGCTAATTTTGGATTAGAGCCAAACACCGGATTGAATTGCTCTTCATTGACCTACATTAGATTGTTCGAGATCAGTTGGAAAAAATTTGAGATTTTTTTCCTCTTCAAACGTTGTTCTCTCAGTTCGAACAAACTTCCTTATTCAAGTTTTTGTGGATTAATTTTTGAGAGGAGTGCACGTGGTGATCCGGCTTGAATTTCTCTACTGCTTATCATTTTCGAACGTCTGAATGTTGGCCGATTTCGAGTTGCCGACACTCCAACATATAATCTAAACTAAATCGGCGTCTTTGCTTTACAGCTTTTCATCTGCAGAAAAAAAAAAATTTGGTGGGTAACTCCGCGTTCCTCAAGGTTTGGTTAACTCCAGGTTCCAAAAGCGTATCCAGATTCATGTAAAGACAGTTTGGTACAGTGGCACTTTACATGCGCTACCATTAAAAATGAGATACGATCCCCGCAGTTGAGGGATCGTAATTTCTCACAGCAAGCCCACTTCGTTTGGAAGTTCTGCCTCGTTCGTTTTTTACTTAACCAGCTATAGATTGAAATTCATGCTGGGCTATTAATTTGCTATGTTGGTTTTTAATTGTGTAATTTGTTGGCATTTGAGCCAGCTTGTATGAATGCCCCCTTCCTCTGTTCTGTTATGTTTGTGCTTATTGGTGTGCCCAGACTTGTTGTTCGCAGACCACGGAAGGTTATTTTGCTTAATAAGGAATTTCTTTTCAAAAATAAAAGAGGGAAATTTTTAATCGGATATTCGGTATTATGAAGTTTTCTTCTATGTTTTCTTAGTGAAAGATAAGGAATTTCTAATTCTCACAAATGACTATGCTAAATTTTTCTTGTCAGTTTACCGTTGTTCTTTTTTGTCGCTTGCTTTTTTGTTGCGCGCCTTTCTGATTCCAAAAAAAAAAGTGTTGTTTTACCCTCTAAAGAGTACTCTGCATTTACAACAAAACTTTTTTGTTTAAAATATTTTTCCAGTTTTTCTGTATAGTTAATTGCTTACACATTTCACACTATTTGAAATTTAATTTAAATTTTAAAGAATTGCTTTATGCTTACATGTGATTTGTTTCCTTTCTGTTCTTCTTCCTGACCTCTTCCTACTCCCCTCCCCGACCCCCATCCGCTCTTCCCATGTCTTTTTTGAATATATTTCGAAATATAATTCAGCCTATTATATCGGACGTATTATATCGTTTATTGTTGTTAGTTGTGCCTATGGACGTAATCATATTTGGTTGTTTTATTTTATTTGATATGGCTATATTATGTAAGACCGGAAACGATGGTCGGAGGAGGAAAGAGTATTATAAGCTCAAATGTAAATGAAACATTAATTATTGACGAAATATGATTCCCTACCGGTCGTAATACTTTCGAAGGTGCTTTAACCTCCTTTCCCAAAGGAAAAAAAACACTTCCGATTTTTCCCCTTCTCCCTCATTTTCCGACGACCTATTTCCGCATAGCAAAAAGCTCGTCCGAAACTCATTAGTGAAAGGTGCTTTTTCGATTAACGTTTGCACCAGCTGATGAATATGATCGTAGCGTTTCGTTATTATTTGAGACTAGCTTAATCCAACCGTGTTTAGTAGTGTATGGGGAAATGTTGAGTAAAAATGAAGCTAGCTAGATGGGTGGTATTTCAGTGCGCTGTTTGTTTATTATGTTGCTTTGTTATTTCGCTTCGTTATTTAGCTGCATAACAATGGGCATTTAAACTGTATATTATATTATTTATAAGGTTCACTGTTTTCAATCCGTTTTTTTTGGTTTCCGCATTTTTCATACTCAAGTGTTCGCTATATTGTCTTGCTTATACGTTACATCCGTGATACGGAGGTGACGGTTGTCCGCTGAGAAGAACATTAATTTCGAGGTAATTCGAATAAATGAGCCGATAAGCTCATAATTTTGCAGATTTCACTTTGGTTGAGCTGACGATCGAGGCGGATTCATTTTCTGCAGACTTCTGTTTTTTTTAAAATTCCTCGATGATTTTCTTTCTCCTCTTCAACGCGTTCTTTTCATCCCGATTTCGCGCAGTGGCTGTGACATCAGCTCGGAATCGTTGCAGCTTAGCACTGTACCTCTAACTCCTTCCTCCCCCACCACCGTCCATGTCAGTTTGCGGCGGTGAGGGGCGTCTGTTAAGCTCCAGTTTATAAACTGATTTCATTAGAGCACCCACAGTGGTTGATTGTTTTTTCAAAGTGCAGCAGGTTATTTTTGCATGGTATGTGTTATGATATATGCCAAAAATTGGGACGGGAAGGTTGGCTGCTTTTTTTTTCTTAAAATCTTTAACCTCAGTAGTGGGCACACTGTTCCGAGAACTTCCCGTTCTGTGCAACAATTTTCGAAAGCGGATTTTATGCTCCTATTTTATTTTTTTTAATTTTCCTGCCGTTTCTGCAATTTTTTCAAGAGCTTGTGAATTTTAATGTTTTCTTGTTAGTTTGAAGAGGTCGTTCGGATTTGTATGCTTGTTTATGCTGCAGTCGTCTTAAGGGGAGAAAGTTTGATGTTTGGAGGAGGGTTTTCGAGCGTATTTGACCGTTGTATTTATTCTTCATCGAGTAACATTGTAACCTGGAAGTCGAATTGTCATAACAGCGATTTCGATTGTCATCAGCCTGAATGTTCTCGTGAGTGCTACTAGTCGTTTCCGGTGCGTGCCATTCATCTGTGTTTTCGATGTGTTTATCGCAACGCGTTATAATATTTCTTTGACGTTGTCATGTTTGTTTTTTAACTTCGTAAAAGATGATAGGGATTTTTCTTGATAAAACCATATTTGGCAACGAGAATAGAATATGCGGTGCCACAATAAGACATGATTCTTGCAGCTTGAGCAAGAGAGGTCCACATACTTTAGTCTCATATGTTTGTTGTTCGCAGGGCGAATCGAGGGAGAGAGACATAATCACACCGTATTCGAATGATCGAAATGAGAAGGGATCATTTCGGATTTGAAAAGGTTTTGTCATTTTTTTTTAACTGGGGTGATACTCTTTCACCATTATTAATACACACACTTCCCTTCGTTGTAATTTAAATTTTGTTGTTCGGATTTCGTAATAATCCGTAATCCCATATTCCTTCATAGTTTTTTTGAGTGGTCGGTTCCCTCCGTGTTAGAAAATCCATGATAGGTCACTCGTTATAGTGCTGTCTAGACGGTAGAGGGACGGTCGACTCAAATGTGATCCATGCACACTTGTTGGTCGATTTGTGTAGAGGCCGTTCGATTGTTGTTTCAGGAAATATTGCGTGCTTTACACGACTTACCGCAAGCTTCGATAAGCTTATTTAGACTATAGGTGAGCTCACCAGCGAATCCCCGGTTCGCAGGTGACCAATGGAAAGTGGCCGATTGTACGCACGCATTTAGTCACAGCTTGGTAGTGAGTTCAGAAGTGGGCTAGCTAAATTGGATGAGAAAGCGAAAGTACTTGTTGTGCGACATTGACCGAGGCAAAATGTTGGTGGGTGTTTGTTGCACACATGTTGGGCGGGCGGGGTTTGTGTTGGTTGGTGGGTGGTTCGTTTTCGACGGTAACGCGCACCACACCATCCCGGCTGACTGACTGACTGACTGACTGACACACATGCATGTTTGTGTCTAAGTGGAGACACGCACACCCGCACGCCTTCCAATCAAACGTGTATCGCCAAATTTCGAGAACATGGTGCTTCCAATTTCTATGGAAGATTCTGAATTGTTCCCTAAGAGTGCAAACCTTGAATTACCCGACAAACGTATTGAATACTCGAGTGAAAACTTCCTCCAGGTTAGTGGCAATTTTTTTTCTGCGTCGTTTTCCCCATGGGTCGTTCGGACATGTTGCTCTGTTTTCAGTTATCTGCTGCATGAAAATATGCCGTAGAATTGGTAGGGAAGGAGGAAATCTAGCCAGGTTTTAAGTAGTAACATTTCACAACCTATGGTACACACGTATAGTCGCGGAAAATCTGTATTTAGAGGGAGCCTGCAATTGTTTCGTAGAAGCGCGCTCAAATAATTCGAAGTTATGCATCATAACGCTAAAAAAGTGTGCACTCTGTGCGCGCCAAGTTTTATTACAAAAACTGCGGAAACTTCCCGGATGATTTAATGTTTTTTGTGCGAGACATTGACATTAGTCTAGGGAAAAATGAGAATGATAAGGACCAGGTCTTTTGTGCAGGCCGGAAGTAGTAGAAAGGTAAGAACGTAGAGGGGTTTGAATACAATTTTAGGTTGTGGGGGGACGGGGGAAGAGATAGAGAGAAGTTGTGCAGTTTTTGAAATTTTGTGTGAAATTTTAGATTCTCTAGAGAGGGGCGAGTGAATGAGTTAGAAACGTTTGCAGTAGAGACATAATCACACCGTATTCGAATGATCGAAATGAGAAGGGATCATTTCGGATTTGAAAAGGTTTTGTCATTTTTTTTTAACTGGGGTGATACTCTTTCACCATTATTAATACACACACTTCCCTTCGTTGTAATTTAAATTTTGTTGTTCGGATTTCGTAATAATCCGTAATCCCATATTCCTTCATAGTTTTTTTGAGTGGTCGGTTCCCTCCGTGTTAGAAAATCCATGATAGGTCACTCGTTATAGTGCTGTCTAGACGGTAGAGGGACGGTCGACTCAAATGTGATCCATGCACACTTGTTGGTCGATTTGTGTAGAGGCCGTTCGATTGTTGTTTCAGGAAATATTGCGTGCTTTACACGACTTACCGCAAGCTTCGATAAGCTTATTTAGACTATAGGTGAGCTCACCAGCGAATCCCCGGTTCGCAGGTGACCAATGGAAAGTGGCCGATTGTACGCACGCATTTAGTCACAGCTTGGTAGTGAGTTCAGAAGTGGGCTAGCTAAATTGGATGAGAAAGCGAAAGTACTTGTTGTGCGACATTGACCGAGGCAAAATGTTGGTGGGTGTTTGTTGCACACATGTTGGGCGGGCGGGGTTTGTGTTGGTTGGTGGGTGGTTCGTTTTCGACGGTAACGCGCACCACACCATCCCGGCTGACTGACTGACTGACTGACTGACACACATGCATGTTTGTGTCTAAGTGGAGACACGCACACCCGCACGCCTTCCAATCAAACGTGTATCGCCAAATTTCGAGAACATGGTGCTTCCAATTTCTATGGAAGATTCTGAATTGTTCCCTAAGAGTGCAAACCTTGAATTACCCGACAAACGTATTGAATACTCGAGTGAAAACTTCCTCCAGGTTAGTGGCAATTTTTTTTCTGCGTCGTTTTCCCCATGGGTCGTTCGGACATGTTGCTCTGTTTTCAGTTATCTGCTGCATGAAAATATGCCGTAGAATTGGTAGGGAAGGAGGAAATCTAGCCAGGTTTTAAGTAGTAACATTTCACAACCTATGGTACACACGTATAGTCGCGGAAAATCTGTATTTAGAGGGAGCCTGCAATTGTTTCGTAGAAGCGCGCTCAAATAATTCGAAGTTATGCATCATAACGCTAAAAAAGTGTGCACTCTGTGCGCGCCAAGTTTTATTACAAAAACTGCGGAAACTTCCCGGATGATTTAATGTTTTTTGTGCGAGACATTGACATTAGTCTAGGGAAAAATGAGAATGATAAGGACCAGGTTTTTTGTGCAGGCCGGAAGTAGTAGAAAGGTAAGAACGTAGAGGGGTTTGAATACAATTTTAGGTTGTGGCGAGGAGGAAGGGGGACGGGGAAGAGATAGAGAGAAGTTGTGCAGTTTTTGAAATTTTATGTGAAATTTTAGATTCTCTAGAGAGGGGCGAGTGAAGGAGTTAGAAACGTTTGCAGTGTTTTTGAAAAGAATAACAGTAAGTCGTAATGTAACCCTCTGAATTCACAACATATGCGGCTGTACTCGCTAAGCTTAATTTCCTCAAAACGCTCGCTTACAACCAATCGCTATGCTGATAGCGATCGTGAACGATGCAGTGAAACCATAAAATTCATCTTGGGTCGTTTCAGCCGAAGTGGGAAAATTATGGAAATGAAGTCTTCTTTTTAATTCGTTTAAATGATGCACTACTCATATTTCCTGCTTTCCTCGTCGTTTTTCTCTTCCTCTAGTGCATCAGATGATCTTCATAAGAAAAAAGTAATTTGTCTTTATTTCACCGTTTTCCACTTCTGTTCCTGTAGCCGCTGAACTGGACCACCATCTCTGAAATGTATAAAAAGTACATCTGGGCGCATATAAAGGAACATTTCATAATTGAGCGTAAAATTAGTTGTATTACGATGCGGAGAAGCGCAGAAAGCGGCGGTTGTTTCCTTTGCTGACAGAAATTTTTCGTAAATATTGCAAACTTTCGAACAACTAAGACTATTCAATGATTTGATTCAATGCGACTTTTGTAATTGCTGTCATTGCGAAATTTCATTTTTAAATTCCTCATTTTTACTGAATTTTTACTAAAACTCGTTCGCCTGCGACTCGCTTTCCCCTTTCAAACGTTTTTGCTGTAACGTTCTTCGTTCATTTTAGTTCTTCGGTGATCATCACGTAAATTTGCACGCAGTAAGCTTTTAATTTTCGTTTTCTGTTCGTTACTTGCCAGATCGCTTATGCGCGTAGTTGGCAGATATGTGAAAGCGCTAAACAAGCGACGTCAATCGTCGTTCACTTTTTTTGTAAGCTATCCGTCACGCAGTCAACAAGCAGTAATCGTTTTATTGTTTGCATTGTCGCGTTGATATCCCTTGAAAAATAAATTGATAAATTATTTTCTAAAACCATCAATGCGAACCCATCTTCGACGACAACAATTTCAAGAGATAATTCCATGGGTCGTCTCAGGTTAAAAGTATTCGCAAAAAATAGATCAACGTACATGTATAACATAGTTTATGTCTGCGGCCGAAATTATAACACAATTCTTGCATAAGGTTATAAATATGTACTCCGTGACACACACTGGTTGAAGACAGAGGCGCAGATATAGTGTACTTATCATAGTATTCATCTCTGTCCTAGTAACAAATTGTAAGACGCGAGAATGAGCTTGATTTTGTTGCTATTTTAAAACTAATGGCATTATAGCGCATCATCGTTGTTCTACATATGTGAATGTCGTAATCAGCGCCAAACTGAATAAATGACCTCAGAAGTGTGTCTAAGCGAGAGGTGATCGAAATTTAATTGCTGATTGCGTCGAAGATTGTCGCAAAATCAACGTTATTGGTAGTTCTATAACCGGTTGATTCAACATTTTATGGACACACATATATACATTATGCAAACGTTTAAGACGTACGCTCGCCCTATCTGTCTGTCTATCATGATCGCATACGAGTGACAAATAAGCAGCGCTTAGGGTGCCCAAATAAGGAATCAAAAGAACTGGGATGACTTCTACGTTATGATCGTTTTATCGTTGGCCATAGATTTTCACTGAGTATTCTATTTTAAAAAGTTTCACCCTTTAGGTATTCAAAGTGATTCATCGGATTAAAATATATTTAAGGCAGAGCACGGCGAAAAAATGTGTTAAAAGCAGGCCACTGCTCTACTTTTCGTCCCTTCCGAAAAGTGATACACCCTTTACCCATTTCGTTTCCTTTGAGTCCTTATTATGTAATCGTTTATGAGAACGTAAAGATTAGGCTTTTATAATTGTTTTGCCAAGGAGGCAATGGACCAAAATTTTAGTGAGAAGCCCTTTCTGCAGTAGAGTCTTTTTGCAGTTTGCACAATAATACATTTCCATGAACTCTGGTTGACTTATTTTCCTCAGTATAGATCGACGATTTCTTTTTTTTTCAATGTAGCGCTTTTACTGTACGATCCTTCACCTGATAGTTCCCGATTTGTTGAGCACTGAAGTAAAAGCTTACCACCCATTCAATGGTCCCGTTTATAGTAGCGCACTATTCATTACTTTTAATTTGAAATAGCCGCGATTCTTAAATTCATGTAATTTCACTGTGTCGGTCATTTTTATAAAAACGCATGCAAAGCGAATATTTTTTGGCTTGTTTTCTTGCGATATTTAAGTCTAAAACGTTTCAACTCATTTACATAATGACTTGCGTTGAATATTAGTAAATGACTAGAGAGAAGCCTCACTACTACATATCTATGATCAATGACTAATTATCGCACTAAAATTTTGCCATACTCATGCTTGATTTGATTTTTGCATTGTAAAACTAGTGTTGAATCAATGATACTAAAACTGCATTGAGAAAACATTTTAAAAAATGTTATGATACCCCACGGTTGGTGAACATCCTTTTTTTACAACTTATGCGCTTGACATCGAAGATGTAATCGCTGCGTTTTTCGCCCATTAGGAAGTTAAATTTACTGGGATATTCAACGTATTATTTATTTTAGTATCACATTTAACATTTGCGGGTATTTGTTAACATTTTTTTCGATGATCATACTTACTGCCTCACTGAATAGTACAATTTGACTGTTCATATTAATTGGCGTGACGATCGCTCAGCTATGGTGTGTTTGTGTATGTATGTGTGTGTGTGTGTGTGTGTACAGGTGTGTGTGCGTGTATGGTGTGTGGTGTGTATGTGCTTGGTGTGTAGGGGATCATGGTTGCAAGAAAAGATGAACTGTTTAATGAGCAAAACAAATTAAAATTTTATTTTGACCTTGTGCACTTCTACACTTTCCACGGTGCACTCACTCATCGCAGCGATCTATGTAGGTTGCATGCGAACTGGTCAGGCGGAAGTGAAAAAGAAACACATCCGAAATGCTTTTGTTGTGTAGTCAAGAATACTTCCGTTCAGTGAACGACATCGCAATTGTTTAAAAATAAAATAAAATACTTCCCTCGAAAAGAACCTCGGAGATACACAAACACTTTCATTCTAATAAGAAAAGCTAAACAGGTTAAGCGATCAAATGCGTTTACCTCAAGAGTATCCTAACTCTTGCAGTGAAATTCCTTACTGACAACTATCAGTTAGGTATTTAAATCTCAGTAGTGCATAGGCTAAGTTACTAATAATGGATTTTTGAATCTAATTCAACAGCGAAGAAAAGCCTTTTCAATTCTCGAGCAGTAAAGGGGAATTGAGTTGCGGTACTGAAACCACTTAGTTCACATATGTAACTTAAAAGCAAACTTTTTTGAAGTTCAAAATAACCACCATTTGTGTTTGAATCGAAGAAAATCATAATATTCAATTTTTTCAAAATCTTTTTTCTCGATAAATCTTTTTTCTTGTGCTTACTCCAAAGATGATCGCAAGTGCGCAGTATCACTACCAATGGTACCACATCTAACATATCGCGCCACTATGTGCTTCCGTTCACATCCGTAAGAATCGACTGTTGCAATACGGCGTTGTGCCTAAGGTCTATCAGGTGCCCGTAAGTGATTTGATATCGGAGAAATTTGGAGAACATTGAACGGTCGATGAAGTTGCAGATGTCAGAGAAACTGTCACGTCTATGGTGGTCACGATTGGTGATTTCGGTACGTGGCTACGTGATCAATTACTTCAAAACCGAAGACGATATGCAGTTCCTTTGCGACGATGCGTTCATCATGATTCATCAGCATGTGGTCGAATCACAGCCCGAAATCGGGCAACAGGTTTGTGAAATCAATTTTAACGAACGTTCTCAAGTGAAATCTGCCTAGACAAATGCGTACGAAGATCCTCTTGGTGAGCAGGCAGAGGTCGTTCGTATTATTACAAGGAAATATCCTGGAAATTCTCGAAGATCAGATGAACGATTCAGTTGTCTGGTCTCATTCGTTAGCGGATGACTGGGAATTGTGCGAGAAACGAGAGAGTTCAGATTCGTGAAGTCAAAACGCAGTTTGTGTTTTTTTTTCATAAATTTTTCCACTTTTCCAAATCACTTTAGTGCCTTTTTCGTGAAACTAATTCCCAGAAATTTTTTTTGCTTTTCCAGTGCAGAAAACTTTTTAAAATTTTTATTGATTCTCCGAGTTTTTAAAATTTTCATAGTTAAGCAGATTGCTATTCATGGTGCCATATTGGTTAGATGATGATAATGTGTTGGAACTGCACTTTGTTCAATGAGTATTTATTGCGCCCCTTTTGAGTCGAACGCTGCGATAAGAAAGCTCTGATATTCAGTGGAGTATCTTATTAAGCGAGGAAGCTGTTTGGTTCGAAAATTGCGTCGCACAATTTGGGCGATGTGCTTCCTTTTTTTTCTGCATCTCCCGGGAAATTAGGCAACTATTGCCCGCTAACGAATCGCTGAAACGAGTATAAATATGGGTTCTGTAAATTTCGATGAAATGTTTGAGACCATCTGGGCTCCTCAAAAAAAAAAGTGAAAGAGTCCGCTTTCCCTGACTTATTCCTCTTCGACGGCATCTCCGCTCGAGTGCTCGCAAACGGAATTCGCCTGTCGCTCGAGGAAGCTGTTTGGTTCGAAAATTGCGTCGCACAATTTGGGCGATGTGCTTCCTTTTTTTCTGCACTCTCCCGGGAAATTAGGCAACTATTGCCCGCTAACGAATCGCTGAAACGAGTATAAATATGGGTTCTGTAAATTTCGATGAAATGTTTGAGACCATCTGGGCTCTTCAAAAAAAAAGTGAAAGAGTCCGCTTTCTCTGACTTATTCCTCTTCGACGGCATCTCCGCTCGAGTGCTCGCAAACGGAATTCGCCTGTCGCTGTGAAACAAACCCTTGCCCTATGTTGTACCTGTAAAGAGAGAACAAACAAGTCGAGAGGAGCGCAATCGTTGCAAATAGAATGCAATGAACTAACAGAGCAAAATGGATCCAGATATATCATGGGCAGAATAACTAGCAAATCTGAAAAGTAAGAAGACGCTCGTCGTATATTTATATATGTGGCATGCGTCTTGCGCGTGGTGCATGCACATATGAGTGTTTCTGTAGGGGGCGCGTCGTATGCATAAACATCGAGAGCGCACCTTGCGTTCCAGATTCGTTACGACCATTTTTGATTTTCACTTCTCTTGAACGTATTATTGCACTTCACATGTACTGAAAGTAATAGACCAATTGTAAAAGCAATTGTGATAGATGCAGGTGTCTCTATTCGAAGAACTATTGAAGTAAATCAAGGGAACGCCGAATGAAGTTCGTTTTTATGCAATGAATAAGCGTGTGAAAGATTTTTTGCGTATTGTCATCCCGTAGAATATGTTCGCTTTTATGCGCTCATGCGTATGAGCAGCTCTCGGAGTACTCAGCGATAAATTTTGTGTTGTCATTATCGCCGCGGCTTTGCTAGTCATAACTTGCCGCAATGGTGAAGTGGACGAGCTTGGTGGTGGAAGGCGATGTGCGGACATACCAAGTCTGCATTAGTAATGCGTCTTTGCGCATCAACCCAGCTTAGTGAAATAATGAAAGTGGTGGTACCCCTTCCTTCCCCTTCTTGTTCTACCCCCCTTCCATCCTCCTCCACCCCTCTCTCTTGCCCATATTTCAACGCCTCCTAATTTTTACTCAACTGACATGTTCAACTATTCTTCTTAAAACCTGACGTCACTAGTTAGTAATTTTCGGTTTATCTCAACATCCGCTGTCGAACACATTCAGTGGGACTCGTCTATTTACAAGTGCTGAATCAATCCCTTTTGTTTGTCCACCTATTTTTTAAATATCAAATTTTGCGGAATTTTGACCTTTTTTATGAAGGCGGTTACCCTACGCTTTAAAGGTTTATGTAATTTACCCTACACTTTAAAGGTGTATGTAATTTACCCTACACTTGAAAGGTTTATGTAATAATTTTTCTGTAGGAAGAGCAAACTGAGAGGCTTAACTATTGTGTCTATCATATCACGGATTTTTTTTTTCAAAATAATCGATCCTTTTTTTTCCAAAGCCTTAATGCGTTTAGCTTTTTATGCCGAAATGCATAAAAAGCAAATCTTCATATACAGGAACAAGAAAAGGTGAAATGGAGTGAGAAGGAAATTGCGATTATTTTCGGCACGTGTAAAATCCGATATAAATCCTTAAGTCATTCTTTCAAGCACAAATATTTGTTTATTAATTATTTTTTCAAATGAAAACGCGTCAGTGGATGTTTTTGCACGCGTTGTTTTTGCATATAACGTATCGAATTTGTCTCATCGTTTTATTCATCTTCATCATTGTTTTTGAGAGGAATTTTTATGAAGTAGGCAAATATGTTTTCGAACAACATCTTAACTGGTTTCGCAACTGATTGCAAAGGTGCTTTTTTTTTTATTAGCAAGGTGTTCGTTCGGTTACCATGTTTGCGACCAAAAAAAAAACAACCACTCATCTTTATTTTATGGGCTGCAATTTGCAGTTATGAGCCCTACAGCAGTTCTGGTTTCCCCCGATCAATGTTAAAATCAGACAATTAGATAATTGTTACTCCCATCTAAAAATAAAAAAAGAAAAAACCCTTTCTCTTCACTAATGGTCGCTTAAATAATTGTTAACCGTTTAGTAGCTGAAAATTTGCTCTAAGTGATTTTTGTGGAGCTTTTTTAGCGATTTTCATTCATATATTTCAATGAATATTTTAACCATTTTGTTTTCACTGAATCGCTAATATCGAAAGAGAGAAGAAAAAAAATGTAAATGACTGTAGAGATGATTGCAGTTTAGAAAAAAAAACCGGATTTAGTTTACGAATAGTTGATGACACATCATCGTTTGTGTTTTTTATTTCGGAAAGCGATGATTTAATGAAAAAAGAAACAAAGCAAAACCGTCACGCAATCATTACCAATGAACAGAATTACACTTCGATTAACGCCGAAAACAAATCTATTAAAGTCATTTCGCAAGTCGTTTGTTTGAAAAAAAACTATTTTGACTTAAAATATATCGTCAATTTTTGTTAAAAATATGTCGTTAATTTTTGTTAAAAATATATCGTTAATTTTTGTTAAAAATATGTCGTTAATTTTTGGTACTTTAAACTTATGAGACGGTAATTTGTTTGCCATTACCGTATACGACATTACGTATGCAAATGCTTTATCATGAGCAGTTTACGAAAAAAAAACCTTTATATGCTACATGTTGTCTTACGCCTACGCATTAAATGATTGCATTCTTCATGCTTTCATTATTGTCCTTATCGCCTTATGGCTCAAAAAGGTGCATTCGTTACTTGGGAACCGAATAGAAACTTCTGGACAGACAGGTGAGCACTTGAACTAGATTTATGAATTTTTTCTTTTTGGTGAAACTTGTTAGTTGAATTCTAAACCATACATACATTTACCTCCCCATATTTAGTTTCGAATGAGCTTATCGACTACGGTAGAAGCTATGATGGCTTAAATTAGGATGAAACGTTGCCTGCATTTCAATCGGTTGTACACCATCTTCGGTTGATCGGATCGCGGAAAAATGAATCCTGATGAGAAGATTCGTATAAATGGTAGAGGGTCGGATAAAATTTGAATTTTCATCTTTCGCATGCAGTTTATGAAATCTTGTTTGACAGAGCTGAGTCGCAAAAATGCACATCGTGTCAACCTCATGGCTTGCTTTCCCAGTTGTTTTGAATAAAAAATACTATTTGTATTTCGATGTTCACTGAAAAATTATGTTATTAATTTAGCTAGTTATCGATTATGTTACCAAATTATGGAATATTATTAATAATTTTAGCTAGTTTCATTTGTAGTGAAGCAAAAAAAAAACCGTTCACGGATAGAAACAACAAAACGGTAAAACTGTTCTCCAGCATTATGGTGTTCGCTGCTTATTTTCGACAGAAATAAATCTCCGTATGGGAAAGAAAGGCGGCAATAAACGGTCGCAAAGCAAAGATCGTCGAGAGGCAATAAAATTGGTCGAATTGGGCGCCCCCGCGCCTGCATCCGTTAAACAACAAACTTGAACAGTGGCTATGCAATTTAAAAAAAGCCATTATGTTTCTGAAAGTTCTCTTCAAACGTTTTTCACATCCGATTTTTGCTCGAATTTTATTGGTTTCCTTTATTGGGCGCACATAACCTGTAACGACATTGGAACTTTCCTTTTGTTGAGCAAAAGCGTTTTCAATCGATGCAACGAGTAAGCGATAAACAGAAATTGCCTTTTCTCATTTTTAATAGGTCAAGTTCTTGTGACTATGCGACCTGTTATTTTTTAACCTTTTAAATGGGATTGCCGTTTAATGTGCTTGCCAAATAATGATACCGATAAAATCGAATAGTTTAGAAGAACTGATTTCGAAGTTATTTCTTTCCAGGCATATGAAGTACGGTTGTGCACTAATCTCTTCTTGGTAATGACATAGGTTTTCTGGTTGTATTTGATGTAATTAGCAACAAATTGAATTTGTCGCTGCAACATTTCCCCAAAAATCTTGTTCGATATCGCACACTGAAGCAGTTTATTGTGACGATTCGTTGCCGGAAGCACATCGAATCATGGAGCTTAAGAAGACTGACTAAATCGAGGAAACGCCTCATTTGTCTTCACAACAACTGAATCGATAACACATCATTGAGCTCTCTGCCTTAAATTAACATTTCTTTCGAAACGAATTTGTTAACAATCTTTCACTTAACCGGCGTTCATTGTATCGCTGTCAGGTGAAATTTTCGAAAATCTCACTTAATTAGCGAAAAAAAAAAGAAACAAGCGACCACCTTTCAATGTTCGGTAATTTCGATCGCAAAAACACAGATACGAACCGGATTTGAACTTGGCAACTCTATGAACCAGTATTAATGCGTTTCGCACATGCGAACCTAGAATGCAATTTGACGTACACGATACTTTCAAACATTGGAGCCATATTTATTTGTTTTTTTAAACAACGCTTCTCATCTATCTCAAAAGACAATAACAATACCAAAAAAATGGTTTCCTTACGATGAAATTACATTGTTTTTGGAACTAGTCTCTGGTGTTTTGCTCTTAAAACGGTTCTCCGTAAGTGAGCTGTAATGTGCGGTCGTTTTTTCCTGACGTATTATTGTTTTTTTTTCAGTTTTTATCTGATCTCGAAGCGATTGTTAATGTGGAAAATTTGGTAGACATTCTTCAACTACTCGATAAAGGCGATCAAGTTCGGCAAAATCCCTTCATGGATAAGTGCACAAAAGCACCATTTGAAAGGTTTCTCTCGGATTGCCATATATATATATATATATATACAATATCTGATTTTGTTACTGTTTTTGCTGTCTTCCATCACTTGTGGGTAGTTGCAATTCCAAAAAGAAAAAAAAACAAAATAGTCAGTCGTCGATGTGATTCTCCGTCTTAACGACACCCAAGCGCATTTTCCAATGCGTAAAAAAGTGGCCTGTTGAGAGCAGTACATAACTGAGAAGCACAAACAATACGATGCATAAAGCGCACCAAAACTTGACGCATTTCGTTTCCATTATCTTTCGCTATAGTGAGGCAAACAAAAAGCGATTGATTTCTCTATTTATAGGAGGCCGAGGGGCGGTATTTGAGTTAGCTTTGAGTCTCATATCTTCTCTGTTTATCTTAGCCTAGTTAGAATTGGGAATGTTGCAGCAATATGCATTAAATTATTTTTTCATTGTGTTAGCGAAAAGATTCTCACATTCGTCTAGCATCTGCATGGTGGTGAGCACTGTATGAAGCTGAGTAAATGCTAGAACAAAAAATCAAAATTCCCATCTCCAGAATGCTTTCTATCTGATACTGGCTTCGTGGGCGTTTATTTTGCGATGTTGTTCGTTGAATAATTAAATATGGCAATTGAAAAAGGAAAAAAAAAAGATTGCGGAAAAAAATTCCTTGCGAAGTTCCACGAATTCACGATGCGAATGACGATACGTTTTGCAGAAACCTGATTTGTAGTCTAAAGCATTCTTCAAGAAATTACAATGCTCGGTAGAGACTTTGAACTTCTGTTTCGTTTGAGAACTTTTAGGGTATTTTTCAGGCAATTCGATGATAGCAAAAATAAGCCGTTAGACGGAATTTTGCGACGTATCTTACTCCTGTTTATACCATATGCCTTACAAAAAAACGCCCGTTTTGAAATAGTATTTGAAGAGAAAAGAAGGTTTAGAAAATATCCTTTCTTTCTCGAGAGAGCTTTCACCTCAGTTAATCCCTCCCTTCCGGGTATAATCCTCGCCGGAGAGGGGCTTATTTGAGATAATATGACACTTTTTTGATTGACCGTACAAAATGAAAAAAAAAGTAACTCGAAGTTATTTTCAGAATTTTTGGAGGAGCGAATGTCGCAACATATCGAATAGCAAACGCACAAAAGTTTGCCTATGTGATCTTTATGAATATTTTTTCACATTTGCAACAAAGATGGTTAACGGAGGCGAAGAAGCGCAAAGGTATTCGTTTCGAGGAGGATCCAGAATGGCAACCGGATGAGCGAGTCGTTCTTTTTGAGCATTTCTTCGAGGGTATTCTCTTAATTAAAATGTTTGAATTGATAAGATTAAATTTTATAAAAGGAAAACTAGAAGTACAAAAAGACAGTTGAAAAAAGTAAGCCAATTGAAGTTTCATGATTTATGCGCCATATAGATCGTAATTGGAAGAATTATTAGTGCTTAATCATTAGAAGAGATCAGTGACTATATTTTGTTATAACTCATCTTTCGTTTTCTAGGACATAGCATCCCGTCATCCCCCCCCCACCCCACATCCCACCCACTCCTCCATTGCTTGCCGGCGTCTATAGTTGAGGTAATATTATGTACTGTTGAAATCTTTGCAGGAAATCGAACATGGGTACTACTCGATTTTGATAGGCATATTTTAAACTATTGGCGACCGCAAGGATCAGCTGTAATTTTTGGTGATCGTTTCATTGAAGATAAAAAGCGACTTGGTTTCGCATTATGTGCCCATTGTGGTATCCTTGAGCAACGTGTTGGACAGTTCGCTGAACGTAATCACAAACGATTTTGTTCGTTGAAATGTGCTGAAAATTACGAAACAAATTCGCATACAAATGATTAATAAATATTTTGCATATTACACTTTATTCAACAAATACATGCGTGTTTCATTTTATTCAGCAAGTACTTGCGTATTGCATTTCATTCAAGAAATATTTGCGTGCTGCATTTTACCCAACAAATATTTGCGTATTGCATTTTACTCAACAAATATTTGCATATTGAAATCTATTCAGATCATTTAAAAGAAATTTCTCCTATTGATGTAACTGAATCACGTCACGCAATACACTACATATTTGCAAACTCGGAAAAAGTAATTCAATTCTTTTTCATTGTTATTTATGTGAATACGTAAAGAAGCTTTTATCAGAAGGGTTAAAGAGCCGGATTATCATATGGACTTGTGTTATAGTGGTTTCATCCGTTGAAATTTTTCACTGATAAGTATACGTCCATGGATGATCATCTTCTAGCTGGAACGTAAGCCACACACATATATTTGCTTACCAGAGAGCGAAAGCGATCTTTCAGTCGTAGGAAAAGCTCAAACATCATTTCAGAGCCAAAACAACAAGTGTTGATGCTAGCAACCGCACACTGTAGAAGAAGTGAGCAACAGTGGGTTGAACCTGAACCTAAAAAGAAGAAAAGCGTTCAATTTGGGTAACGGTACGCTAAATGCTTCTCTATTCACAAAGATATGGGCTCACACAAACAGAGTTAAATGTCTTAAAAAGTAAAACAGAGTTGCCGATCGAACGTTTAACGTAAGTTCAGTATTAAATCCATAATTAAGTTCAGTATTAAAATCCATAAATTAAGCGATTAATAAGCTCTCACTTCGAACATCCATCCATCAACAAACGGTTCAGTTGTCGTAATTCTTCTATTTGACCCCAAAATGGTCCTGAAAGAAGTAATCTTTGAAAATCCAACCTTCAAATAGAGGGACTAAATTTTATTGCTTGGCAAATGCTTCGCTCTTTCGTTTATGAATTTCAGTTTCAAAGAATTTCTCCAGTCTTTATAAACTCTGAGTTCGAGATTAACTGATCTTTTCCGTAATGACAACAATCTCTACCACATTCATTCCTATAACGGCAGTTACCAATGATGCTGTTATGTTGACTCTATACAATACAACAATATAGTCGCGCTTTTACGTTGCTTAACAAAATGATCGATACCTAATGGAATTCGATCGATACCTAATGGAAATCATGATCGATACCTAATGGAAATCACTGTTTTGAACATAACTTAATAGTTTGGCATGTGTATTCCATTCTCGAGCGATTGAGCCATCGCAAGTATATTCTAGCAGCATCACCATCAGCACCACCACCACCACCAGCAGCAGCAGCTGTTTTGGTGACTGCAAGCGGATAACGGGAGTTTTTTTTTGCTGTTCACTGGTTATAAATCTTCGAAGATGTCCTTCGGATGATCACTGTACACACCCGTCAAGAAATGTTATCAACGCCATTCGATCGTGCAAAACTGCTCTTTCGTTTGCTTCAGTCATCTCCAACATCAGATCTCAGCTGGTCTCGTGTCTGTTTCGTCTCACATGTTATGTGGCTCATGTTCAGCTCGTTATTTTTTTAAAATCATTATTCTCTTCGTTTGTTGCAGAAAAAGAGAGTAAACTGTATTAGTTTTTCTTAAAAAAAAGTGCAGCATCTTATTGTTTCTTTGGCGACCAACAAGAGCACTCAAAACAACTGCTCATAAATTGATGCTTTTATCATCTAAATGGTCATAATTAGAAGATGCAGGAGGCCATTTCCAGTGGCAACAAGGTGTGGGAATGTCTAATGACCTGCATAGAAAAAAAACGTATCAGATTTCTATTAGGTAGCAAATAGTTTTGAAGGCTTCGATGATGGGCTTTACTGCGCATGACCAACACAGCAGCGATTATTTGGAAATACATTATTCATAGGAAGATTCCTAAAAAGTTAATCGTACAGAAATGATTGTGAAAGCACGATTAAAGAAATTATATGACACAATAGGCTTGCAGATATATTTGCATATTTATCTCAAACATAATCTATTTATTTAAGTATGCAAATTTGCAAATTGATGAGTGCAATTGCAATGCTACTTTTGCATTTGTGATATGAATTTCTCTCATTAATACCATTAGAATTAATGCGTTTTTTTTTCTTTTCGTTCATGTTCTTAAAGCGTTGACGTATGCAACAGCGATATTTGTGTTTTCCAAATTCTTATCCGGAAAAATAAGTGATGAAAATTGTTTTCAATAACTCTGGTGAACAGTTTAATTAATAAGTACTACGGTTACTTTAGTCAGCATTTTCTACACTCTCTGTTGTGATCGCCTTTGCTATCTGGTCGACGTAAGGAATAGGAAGAGCCAACCAATCATCATTACTGTACGAATAGAAACTGTTCATAAATCAAGCAGGGAAATTCACAATCATACAAAAAACATATCGCGAACGACTTGTTGTTTCTCATAATCGTTAAGCGAAAAGTGTTACATCGCAGAGTGTTTGCACTCAACCGTTCGAAAATTGAATTCCAATCCATTTTGATTCGTTGAAAAAGTATTTCGCTTTTAGAATGCGGTCATTAACTTTGCTTATAATTTTGGCGATTTCAATTCTTCAAGAGACGTTTGGCGAGACATGCAGTTGGCAGGTATCAATTACTCGATCACCTTTACACCGTATCCAATATTGTTTTCTTATTTAAGTGAACATGTTGATTTCTGTATATGTGACCGATGACATATTCGAATCGAATTAACGAACATACCATTTATAAGCATGTCCAAAAAGTATGCACTCAAAAATGGTCGTTTTCGTTTTTCTTTTTTGAGAAAACAAAACGCAAATAAGATTGCAGTTGATTCGCTAAGATCGTTTGATGCAAATTACACAAGTAGGTAAACACAACGTTTCGAAACCGAAGGCGGCCATATAAGAGAAAAAAAACGGTGAACGTCGAAGCAAAATACAGTGTAAGATACACACTGTTGAGAAGAAATAAACATAAGAATAAAATGAGCGTGCAACTGTGAAACAGCTGTTCCAGGTTTGGAAAATTGTTCAGTACTGGCATCTTGCACTGTTTTTTTGTTTTGTTTTACGATTAATTGATTTCATTTTGCGCACTTTGTTCCACAAGTGAAAATAAGGCATTGAATACGTCGAATTCGAATTTCTTATTCGAAAGTTGATTCAACTTACAATGAAGGCAATTCGAGGAGGTAAAAATGAGAAATTTATTTTGGAGAGCAATGTGGAGTGCATCCCAACGAAATGAATAGAAAAACATTTGGAAAAATAATTCTTTTTCGGTTTTGTTTGCGGACATCTTAAAGAAAGATTTTTTTTTTTCGTTGCAGAACTGCAACGAATGGAGTAAAACAAAGGATACACTAAACGTGCACCTCATCTGCCATACGCATGACGATCTTGGATGGATTAAAACCGTCGAAGAATACTATTATGGTGGTATGATGACGAATTCGTTTATGACTAAAAAAATATCATGCACCTTTTTTTGAGAGTGCTGATTTTTGACTATTTTCGTTGTTTTTTTTTCTCGTTTCTCAAATTTTCCACTCATCATAACTTGTTTGCAGGCTTTTTTGGCTGGTTCGTTTCTACATTTTATTTTTCAAAGTTTCCAGTTGTTTAGAGTCGATTTTCCATAAGCATCACTTAAATAAGAGTACAGCTCTTCAGAATTACGAGAAGCAAAGTTTAGAAATGTAAAGTGGTGTAAAAATTTTGAAGTATTAACAACAAATACCTAAGCAAATGGTGTGAGAAATAGTGACACAAACTCCTAAAAGTTTTCACTTGTTTTCTTTGCTTTGCAGAAAAAGTACACAACGATTCAAGTTTTAGCACTTTTCGAGGGAACTACTGCCGCTAAAGACGAGCATGCAGTTAACTGTTCGCAAAGTTAATAGTTACTAAAATTATTGGTTGTTTTCATTGGCAATTTTTAATATGCACTTATGTGGATGGCATCTTTCTCTAATCATGTATTTGTTCATATGATATAGTAAAGAAGGTCCCGTCTAAGTTGTAAACCGACCAGTGTGGTTAGAAATGTCCCGTCTAAGGTGTAAACCGGTCACTATGTTTAGAATGGTCGCGTCTAAGTTGTAAACCCACTTGGCGGACCCACCCCGAGTTGCCGAAGTGGAACTTTTCTGTGCTCTTCTAATAGCTCCAATAGCTGGGAATTTCCTCCACTCTTCCAATCCCAGACCGTTCTACTAGAAGACGAGGAAATTAATTACTGTGTGTCATTTTCTGAGTAGGAACCAGCTAAAGTTGACCGTTAAGAAGTTTTGCAGCACATAAAGATCTGGTGCCGGTCGGTGTACAGTACATAATCGATTCAGTGGCTACTGAACTGCAAAAGGACCTATCACGAAGGTTCTCATGGGCGGAAACCGGATTCCTGTGGCGATGGATCAACACACATAGTGACTTTCAAAGACACAACCTTGCAAAGCTCGTACAAAAAGGTTCATTGCAAATTCATCCCTAAGATCGTAATATCGTCGTTAATTAACACGGACAGAGATAAGACCCATAGCAAACGCACTTCGATGGAGAGAATGAGAACTGCGGTTTACAATAGATTAAATTTCATTTAGTGCAACTCGTAAATTATCATTTTTCGGAAATCTGTGCAAAGCAGTGATTGCAGCACTCTCACCCTTGCTATGGGCTTCACAAAAACAATTTTAGGCTTTATGAGTTAATAAGCTTTATAGTAAAAAAAAATGACATAGTCAGTTTTTTGGACCAATGATTATTTCAAACATTTAATAAAATTTAATAAATGACGTTTAATAAAACTCTATGTTTCGGTTGTTGAAAAAAGAAAGGGAGCATGAAAGGTGATGGGAGCATTGAAAGAAAATCTTTTTAGTTATAAATTTGGGAAATATTATATAAATATTAGGCGTTATATAAAGAAAATATTATATACATTCATGAATTTGGGCACATTTATAAAGGCATTTTGGGGAGCTTTTTTAAACTTGTGCAAGACTAAAAAGATTTTCTTTCAATGCTCCCATCACTTTCCATGCTTCCTTTCTTTTTTCAACCACCGAAACAGGGAGTTTTATTAAATGTTGTTTATTAAATTTTATTAAATATTTGAAGTAATCGTTGGTCCAGGACAATATATATATATATATGTACATATATATACCTCTTATGTGATACTTACGGTCAGGTCAAATAGAGATTGTTGGTGGGGGATGGGTACAAAATGATGAAGCTACTGCGCATTACATCGACATTATTGATCAAATTTGGGTTAAGTTAAGAAAACTCAACGAAACATTTGGGAAATGTGGTGCACCATCAATCGCTTGGCAAATTGACCCATTTGGGCACAGCAGAGAAATGGCCAATCTCTTCGCTATGGTTAGTCTATCAAACTGATCATTTTGGTAGGCTTACGTAAACCGTCTAAAAGAAACCCCATTCTTTCGGATATATATATATATATTGTCCTGGACCAACGATTACTTCAAATATTTAATAAAATTTAATAAACAACATTTAATAAAACTCCCTGTTTCGGTGGTTGAAAAAAGAAAGGAAGCATGGAAAGTGATGGGAGCATTGAAAGAAAATCTTTTTAGTTATAAATTTGGGAAATATTATATAAATATTAGGCGTTATATAAAGAAAATATTATATACATTCATGAATTTGGGCACATTTATAAAGGCATTTTGGGGAGCTTTTTTAAACTTGTGCAAGACTAAAAAGATTTTCTTTCAATGCTCCCATCACTTTCCATGCTTCCTTTCTTTTTTCAACCACCGAAACAGGGAGTTTTATTAAATGTTGTTTATTAAATTTTATTAAATATTTGAAGTAATCGTTGGTCCAGGACAATATATATATATATATATGTACATATATATACCTCTTATGTGATACTTACTTTCAGGTCAAATAGAGATTGTTGGTGGGGGATGGGTACAAAATGATGAAGCTACTGCGCATTACATCGACATTATTGATCAAATGACGTTTGGGTTAAGAAAACTCAACGAAACATTTGGGAAATGTGGTGCACCATCAATCGCTTGGCAAATTGACCCATTTGGGCACAGCAGAGAAATGGCCAATCTCTTCGCTATGGTTAGTCTATCAAACTGATCATTTTGGTAGGCTTACGTAAACCGTCTAAAAGAAACCCCATTCTTTCGGCAACCTAAATATTGAATAGATCGAGCGACTGTAGCATCTTGAAATTTTGAGACCGACAACGAGTTTAGCTTATACGGCTTTAGAAATATGATCGGTTTAACAAAAAATTTTCTCCACACAGTTTTCTTCATGAGCTCATCAAGTAATTAATTGTTTGTATAATGCTCATATGCTGCTTTTTTCTCACTTTTCATGAACTGAAGATTATGTAGTCCGACATTGATGCTTTATTTGAAGTTCGTTTCTTTCGAACGCTTTAGCTGAAATTATATAAATTTATGCTCGATATTTTTAAAATTAACAATTTGGCCGTTGTAATTAAAAATTGTAAAAAAATTTGGGCATAAACAATTACAGATGGGTTTCGAAGGATTGTTCTTTGCTCGACTTCACTATCTGGAGAAAGCAAATCGACTAAAAAACAATAGTCTCGAATTTATTTGGAACGCTTCCGATGATCTAAGCTCGTTTTATGCTTCAAACATTTGTTTTTTTTTTGGCTGATATTAGATGCTTTTTCTACTCTCTTCTTCTGTCTTGCTCATATCGATCGATTTCTTTTGTTGATTACTGAGAATGCTAAGATCATTTGTTTGATGCGTGAAGCAGACGCTAGCAGAGGAGGCATTAAGAGAACAAATGCGATAGCCTCTTAGTTCAAAGTCGTCTTCTAAGTAAACGACTTTTGGTCAAATCTCCTTTACGATTGCATTCTACTTCTAAACAATGTCAAGTTATGTTTTTTTTTCCCACCAATTCATTAATTAACTTTCAAATCAACGGTAAAAATTCTTTTCTTAAAAGTAATTTTTGCGCGCTTTGTCTTCAAGCGTTACATTTTCAAAATTATGGTTTCATTGTGTTGAGATATTACGCTTATTAGATCTCCACGGAGAATTTTTTTTAAAAGTATTCCTTTTTTTTTACAGAGACGAATATTTTGACTGGTGCATTTTATCAGGATAACTATGGACCACCAGAAGGTTTCTGTTTTGATAGATTTTGTTCCGATGATCCGATCATGGATGATGAAGAGGAAAAGGACACGTATAATGTCGAACAAAAAGTTGAAGCTTTCTTGAAACACGTCAAAAAACAGGTTGTTTCATTTTTTTTCTCGTTCGTTTTTCTTTAATTTTTAACATTTTTCATCTTTTTTTTTAAAAAAATAGTTTCTCAACCTCATTTGTTTTTCTTTGAAATTAAGAACCAAAAGTGTTATCCAACGACTGAGATTTACGATTTTGTTTTATTTCATTCGTTAGCGCGCTCCTTCTATGCATTATAGTGTTCCTTTTCAACGAAAATATTATTTGTGATTAGTAAAAAAAGAGCCTAAACACTTTAGATATTTATCGTATTTAACAATCGACTATTTCAACGGCTTTTGGGATCGACTGAAAGAAATTTTCAAGATTTTTTTAAAATTCAATTTACGATTTTATTATTCAGATGGTTCTAACATATTTTAGGCGTCACATTTACGAACAAATCACGTTATGTTGTTGATGGGAAGCGACTTCCAGTATTCAAATGCCAACGAATGGTTCATTAATCTCGATAAACTTATTCAATACGTTAACGCTAAGGTAAAATTTTGCTAACATTGATCTTGCTTTAGACAAATTTTTATCTGAAATATCCAAGTCTTTCCTCCATTCTTCCTCCTTCCCTCTTCCCGGCTCAATTGATTTAATAGTGAAAAATGGAGAATCCATATATGTTGGTTAGATGAAAAGCAATACGTGAGGAAATTATAAATCTGAACTATGAAAAATATTTGATGCTAAAAACTTCGTGATAAGTGTTTCAAACGAATTTTTTTTTTCACTCGAACGATTTTAACTTTCGGCTTTCATCGTCGTTAGGTTAAAATCACTAAAATTCAACTACAATTGAACAATTTTCTTCACGTCCTCACCAAAATAATCGTGCTACTTCCTTCTAAAAGGAAATTTTTTTGTAAGCAATTCTTAGAATTGTGCAGTTATTTCTGGAAGGTGATTATTTATTTAAGGAAACTGAAACGAAGGTTCGAGTTTTCTACTCGACGCCATCATGTTACGTGGAAGCACTCAGTGAAGCGCAACCCCGACTTCCACAAAAAAACGACGACTTTTTTCCATATGCGTCATCGAATCATAGTTTTTGGACTGGCTACTTTACGAGTCGTCCAACTTTCAAAGGCTTCATCAGAAAAAGCAGCTCATTCTTGCAGGTAGCGTCCGTTGTGATAACAAAAAGCTAAAATGAAGCTGTCAACGCCTGCGTAAAATATTGACTGAACCATTCATCGATATGCACGCTTCAGCTTTGAAAGTGTGATGATTCCCCTAGAAAACGCGCACGCTTTGGAAAAGTTCAACGATCCTTTAAGACCATAGTGATCACCGATAAGCATCTGTTGGTGTTCAAAAGTTAGCCGAGTTTTGTTGGCGTGTATTTTTGATTTGTACAAAAATATCTTTGAATGGGAGCTTATCTGCAAAAATTTCAAACGTTTTGCTGCATTAGTGTTCAAAATCTTTAAGAGGGGAATAAGGCATCTTTTTTTAGTTGTTAAAGCAGTTAGACGCTTTCGCATGCCTGGGACCCATGGACGAGGGTGATTTGGACGTTCTGCGAAGGGCAACCGCTCTCATGCAACATCATGACGCTGTCACGTAAATGTTTCATTTCACCTACGGAAACATTTAGATGACTAGAAAAGAAAAGGTAAAATTTGAAATGGGTTCGGGAAACTAAGAGTTATGACAGCAAACAATGGGGGTATATAAGAGAGTAGATAGGTGCAAAATCTTATTTTTATTAAGTGATGGCCGATGGAAAAAATGTTTCGGCATTAAATGCCGACTCTGATCCCGATTTACAGCGCAGTGGTGCTAAGCGCGCTACGTGTTGAACATATGATGGACAATCTTAGTAGTGTGGCTATGGGGAATGAGGTAATGAGTAGCGTTCGATTTAACCGCAAAAGAGTATGTTTATGACGCTTCCTCCCTCTCCTCCCCCAACTGCAAAGCAATACTGCTAATAACACATGACAGACAGGGAATGACCTCGTCAGGTTGATACTCTCTTTTATGATCGGTAATCTTGGGTGCATTCAGGCATTGTTTACAAAAGAGTAAATTTCGTTTATGCACTATGTACACTGACATCAGCAAGCCTTATCATTTCATTACTGCTTTGTTAATTTCATTACTACTAAAACAGTTAGCAAGGAGACATATTCGACCTCATTCAACACCTTTATAAACTCTACGATAGCTAATTTAAAATATAGCAACACTGAAACGATTTTAGAGGAACAGCAAAAGAGAACGTGACTAGAGATTACGCGAAACGTTTGGCTGCTGGATGGAACGAAGGAGTGGTAAGCTCTTTTAAGGACTCCGACATCGGTCTTTTTTTGGCCAAGTGATTTCCGAAGATAAATAACTTCAATACTGCTTTTCAAAAGTGCTGACTTTCATATTGAAACTCTGTGTAAGTATCAGTTATTACTATAAATTGACTGAGATTAAAAGACTTTAAAAAAGGAGAAACCGAATTCTCAACTTCTTATCGTTCTTTATGCTTCATTTTTAAAAGAGAAGTTCAGCGTTAATTAATTATCTGGAGGTCTTTCTCCTTCACAAACATAAATTATTGCAAATTGCAGCAAGTCATTAATGATGCACTCTCGAAGTTGGTTCTGAAAGACGACAAGTCGAAACAACTTCCTGCGCAGGCGATTTGCCCTCTCATAAATGAAACAATATGTGAAGTTATTCGGTAATTCTTATATTTCATAAACTTTTATATGTTGATAGAATATGGTACAATATCAAGTCCCTAACTATATGCACGAAGTATGTTTTGTGGAAGGCTCATGGAATACTTCTTGTTTGCTGAGCTTGAAAACATACTGTATCACCTAGGACAACGCCCTTGGAGGCTATGAATTTCGCAGCTTTCTGGAGGGGAGGCAGAGTCTGTTCTAGATGGGGAAGGCCTAAACCGGCAAGTAGGCTGTTTTTTAGTGGCTGTCGAGTGGCGTTTTTTAAATTATGGCTTTCCTTTAAATTACTTCTCTTTAAATTATGGCTCACCATGTTTTTGAAGAATAAGGGCAACATCAAGAGCTCAAATATTTTTTCGCTACGGCCACGAGAGAGATGGAAATGTATTATTCAGCTACAGGGCTTTATTTGGGGTTAACAGGGTATACAGTTTTCAAATTCATGCAACCTTTTTTCTCCAAGGTTCATAGCAATAAAAAATGAAAACTTCTTGGCTTGACGAAAAGAGAATGGATATCTTTAACGAAAAACGTGAAAATAATCTATCGATTTCACTAAAATTTTAAAGTCATCGTTTTAACCATTATCGTTATTTCATCCATTTAATAGGGAAGTTAATTGGTACAAGTCCTATCGAAAAGGCATATTATGTTGCCATGACGTTTTTAAATTCTGAAATTGCAGCTTTTCTGCTTTTAAGCTGCTAAGTGTGGATCAGTTGTACGATCAAAAAGTTGCATGGTTATTGGTTATTTTCGCACTGTTCGTTTTAAGGCCAATCAACAAGACGAGCAAACAAATAGACTGATCATTTGAGCAGGCAATTCGATGAGGTTATCTATAAATGCAGTTTAGATCTTCTGGAGAATTTACGGCGACAGTATTCAACTCGAATTCACATCCACTTAGCACCGTTGTTCGACTGCCTTACTACAGTCGTGACGCTATAATCTCAGCACCAAACGGCGAGCATATTGAATCACAGGCATGAATACTGTTCTCGGAAGTTATCTATTTTGTTTTACCACAAATTTTTCTTGGGCACATAATTTCTTTCACAGGAATTACTGTTTCTCTATTCATGAACGTGAACCTCCATGGTCTTGCTTTAGGCAGGGCCTCCAAATGGGAAGTTTAAAGCTGATTTTCTTCTACCGTTCCAGTTTGCTTAGTGTGGTTATCTCAACGTAGATCGTTTAGCACTACCAAAAAGGTTCCGCTTACTCTTGTCATCAAAGTTCTAATTTGATAACGTTTGTTCGAGAGATGACGCGCTGTCTTACTCTCGGACTTAGCTGATGATCTGGATAAAATGACGAGATTTTCTTGAAATAGAAAACGTTGAAATAAAATTGGATTCGAACTAATTGTGATTTTTATTGTAAGATATTTTTGGAGGAAAAACAATACTACTAGGTCATTTCAAGAGCGAAATTGGAAAATGATGAAAAAAGTTGAATGTCAATGTTTACAGCTGGTCAAGACATTTTTTGGCACCAATCAGCTCGAAGGCACCAAGAGAGCACCATATGAACTACTCATCCCGGTTGATATACCAGCTCTCGGATTTGCTACCTACTTTGTTTCGAATAAAACGTAAACTCATTTCTTCCTTCATTCATCGATAGATACTTTACGAGAAAGCTATTGTTTTTTTAATGCTTTTTTTTTTAAAATCACGAAGATCCATTGTATAACAGAAATCGTTCTCTTCATCGCTTATGCTCTCTTTCAGTCGCAAAAGATAGAAATTTTTTCAAGACAAAAAAAATTCTAAGGTTTTATGAAAAGTGGCCATTCTATTCTAATGATACTGGCCATCGTTGCTATAATATTGTTTCCTCTCTACAAAATTTCACACGGAGATCATTATTATCGGAACTGAGCACATTTTACCCCTCATGATGGCACTGAACAGTTTTTATAGTTCTATTCGATCGAGTAGGCTAACACCTTCGAAATATGACAAATCGAAACGAAATGCTGCAATGAGCGCACAGCAACCCATCGTTGGAGCAACAGTGAATATTTCGAATGGGGTGTGTTATTTATAAAAATTGTTTGTATACTAAAAATGTTATAAAAAGGCGTTTGTGTTAGGAATATCAGTATGTATTCTTAACTATGCTAATTGTGGTAAACTGATAAACAAGCGCATACGCGCATTTGTAGGTCGAAATTACGCTCTTTATAAGTGCAATGTGTCAACACACATGACGCTAGAACTTTCCAAGCATATAGTCTCCCTAAAGAGGAATAAAGTATAGAAACGGTTAGTTCATTACTCTCTTACTGAAACTTCATATAAGTACGAGTAATCACGGCATCGATACAGCCATCACTTCAATACTTCTCCGTTCTCAGCATCACAAAAAAGTCTGTCCTGTGATATTACTCACCTCCTTCAAAAATACTACGAAATGTCATGAAGTTCATTGCTGAATACGCCATCCAGCAGAAGCCGAACAAATTGCATCTGGTTCTACACAACACCCTTATCTCGGCTAATCGTTCTCGTCGTCGCAGCCATAAACTCTGTAACCTTACCGGGGCTTTATTCAGTTAAATATGGTGCCGAAATTTGCCGTTAAAAAGTCATTTATTCCCAAGAATACTGTTCATTTTTGTTTTCAAAGTTCATGAAAATCAATGCTTAAGACGACATACGAAGATTCGTTCGAGAATTTTTTTTCTAATGCTGTGAGCAGTACGAATATGAACAACAATAAATTGTTGACAACAATGATGATGAAATGCTTCGAAACTATGATTATGTGTACACATTTCAGATCATCGAAGTTGATTTCGATGAGGACGGTTATGTTTCAACAATAAAAAATATACATACGGGACAGACGACAAAGATGAGGCAAGAATTCCTCTACTACGAGGGTGCTGGTTTCAATGAAGGTGACAATCAGTCTTCAGGAGCGTACATCTTCCGACCAAACGGTACAGACCCTAAACGGCTCTCCTCTAACATCACTCTACAAGTCGTTCAAGTAGGCATACCTTAACTCATTTTCTATACACTAATTAAATTAGGATTAGAAATTGTAGAAAGCGCTTTTCTCTAACCGAGACGATAAGGTGCACAAGACAACAACTGACA
The DNA here is from genome assembly GCA_000803305.1 of Toxocara canis. Classification (NCBI taxonomy): domain Eukaryota; kingdom Metazoa; phylum Nematoda; class Chromadorea; order Rhabditida; family Toxocaridae; genus Toxocara; species Toxocara canis. Next base: position 191,521 of record JPKZ01000425.1, on the reverse strand, counting down.
TTCCACGTGATGCTCACATGACATCTTTATAGTGACGACAAAAGATACCAAAAACTCACAATAACAATATTCGTTATTGTGCAGCTGATACATTCTGCAAAAGTTGTACTGCTCGTGCAACACAGAAATGATTGTTTTATTTTTATTTATTACACTATTTTCATTAGTCATCCAACAACCCATCCGTTAAGGGATTTTTTTTACGCCAAATAAAAAGGCATTTCAGCTCCGAGATGGAAAATATAGCGGACTGAAGTTGAAATGTTTGTAAGCAATATTATGGAAAAAAAACCTTTTTAAAATTTTAGCTAATAATGAAAGGACTTTAGGGACCATTGATTAGTGAAGTTCGCCAGACAGTCAATAAGTGGATTACTCAGATAATTCGCCTAATCAAAGGCAAGAACTATATCGAATTCGAATGGACGATTGGGCCGATTCCAAAAGAAGACAAGTAATTTTTAGTTGATGTCTTTGTCAAAAAAAAAAAAACTACGTCGTATGATAGCAGGCGAAAGAGTTTCTCCCCATCGCGGTTTGAGCCTGCGATCTCCCCACTCTTCCGCCGGGCGCTGTACCACTGAGCAACTGTGAACTCAAAGATCGCGTTATTCGTTAATTATGTTATTCCATAAGCTCAATTGTTCACTCATCATCACACAAGATTATCACTGAATTCAGGTAAGACTGGAAAATGCTATATCAGAAAGCATCTACATTGATGATTTATAGCTCTATTTCTTCAATCGATTTTTAAAAATTTCCTATAGCTATTAAAAAAATGTAGTATGTTGCTTTTTGCAATAGTAATTGCAATTTGCATTTTGCAAAACTTTAATGACAATCAATGGCACAGTTTCTTTAGTTATAAATAAAAAATATAATACAGATGTGCATATAGAAATATGATCTTATTATTACAAAGCTTTAATGGAAGCATATAAATAAGCGCCAAAAAGCGAGCGTTAATATGAATGGATGCATCATTCGACAACGATTTAGATTCTCATTGCATTGATGCTTCGTTGGCATGTTCTTAGCGCTAAACACTAGCTTATAATGACCGACAGAGGCGTATCGTACGAGGTAAATTTTGAAGTTTCTTAAAACTTAACAGTCCAGCATTGATACAGTCAACTTGTACTATTTATCAGGAATCCGATAACGAAAGAGGTAATAACACGTTACATTACCGAAATCGCTTCTAACGGAGAATTCTTCACAGATGCAAACGGTCGACAGATAATGCCGAGAAAGTGAGTCTGATTTTGGTAAGGAAAATGAAGAAATATAATGTTTAGGAGTGAAGGAAAAAACATCCCTAAGTGAAAAAAAAAATGAAAATCTATCAGTTAAATGCGCGCTTAAATTCATGAATAAATAATCGCAAACAATATTTCTCTCAATAACGAGTGAAGAAATAATATGGAAAATGTTTGAAACGAATATGAGAATATTCTTGTGGCTAATATTGTCTGATTTCCACATATTTGAGATCATACACTTGTTTTTTCTTTTATTTTTAGGAACATTATTGTTTTCACATTTCGTATAGTGAAAACCAAATAACGTTTTTCTGTAAATAAAGTTTTTTTATTCACGTTCCCATACATTCTAATCTGATAAAGCGCATGGTCCAATCTGATAGAAAAATTCTGGTCAAGTAATTTTAAAAAAATTGGGCGAAGAGGAAATGATCTTTGTGAATTACAGACGAAATTTTTCTCCGTCATTCGAATACGTAAACACCGAACCAGTGGCAAGTAATTATTATCCGGTGAACAGTCGTATATTTATTAAAGATGCGAACACTCAACTCACGGTGCTCAATGATCGTTCGCAAGGGGGTTCTAGTCTTCATGATGGCCAAATTGAACTCATGGTCGGCTCACTTCTTTAAATCTTTTTATGCTACACTGTTTAACCGCAAGCGAGTTGTTTTTATTTCAGCATTTACTTCTTTTTTTTTTTCATTTTCATCACGCCAATAATAGGTTTGGTTAGATTGCCGAAGAGCGTTATCGTTGAGGATAGAATCGCGCTGAATTTTTTTTCGGTAACTATAGACTATTCTTTATTCCCTTTCTTGGACAACTTTTATTCTATGCAACGAGCATGATTTGATTACCTCATTGCTGTTTAAATAACGAAATTCGGAGATGTGCACTGATAAGAGCGCAAGATCTCCAATTATTGCTCCCATTTTCAATGATTTCTGATAAGACTTTTTTCTCCGATAGAAAGCGTAATTATTCAGCTGCGATCAGATGTTCAGAGCTAATCACAATAGGTAATAGCTGGAAGATTAGCATTTATCGCAATGGATAGCGTTGCTGCAAAAAAAAAAAAGCAGCACGTAATGGTTCGACTCCTTGCTGCTTCCTAATTGCTTCGTTCTCATTTCGATACCATCTTCAGCTGCATCGACGTGCCTTCTATGACGATCATTGGGGAGTGGAAGAAGCGTTAGACGAACCTGGTGATTCAGGTAAAGGACTGGTGGCCAGAGGTATACACTGGATTATCATCGACAGCCCAACAGCTTCTCCGAAGATGCATCGTTCTTTGGCGTTCGAACTTTTCCACTCACCTCAGCTTTCGTTTGCACCTCTACAGTTATCAGTGGAACAGTACCGTGCAACCTTCAATACGCTGGTTGGTGAGATCACACATTGTTTTCGTGCGCTGTTAATCAAATACTTATGTAGTGAAGCTATTCCGATAGACTTAAAAATAGTCGTTTAATAACTCCCAAATACTAGGTTTAATAACCTCCATATACTAGGTTTAATAACCCCCTATACTACTGTTTGTTTCGTCTGTGAGAGTTTTGTCAAAAACTGGTTCAAAGAAAAGAATGGAATGATACTGGAACGTCATTCGTTTCATTTGGAACGGATGTTTACTTTCTCTCTAAAATTATTGTTCTCGGCTTCGTTGCAAACGAGAAACTATTCTGAGGCAGTCTTATACATTCTGTATTTCGTTTGAAGAAAATATTTTAAAGTATTCCGGAATGACGCGCTCTTTACCGGATCACGTTAAAATTCTCACGCTGGAACAATGGACCGGCAAATCACTTCTACTTCGCCTCGAGCATATCTACCAGAACAACGAAGACAATTCGCTCTCGCAACCCGTTACTGTCGATGTTGAGGTTTCATTTTAATATGATACGATAACTCTAAGAAAAAAAATTCATTTTAGTGCAAGTACCTTTATTTCCGGAAGTAGCGCCAGTCATACTTTTACGATGATCGACCGGGTCCATTAATTTGGAGGGACTATTTTTCCAGAGTCTGCGCTGTTATTGGTAAATTTTGGATTTAACTAGTTATAAAATGTTGCAAAACGAACATGTACGACCCTCCAATGTGCAGATAAATTGTTGCTACTATTGCCAAAATATTTTCACTAAGCAGCTCCATTGTTGTTTCTGTAATACATATTGAGTATGCTATAAATCGTAAAACTTTTTAGAAAATCTAAAAGAAACCTTAGCACAAACCACTGCGTATCGACTGATGCTTTAGCATATCGTCCCGCAGGCTCCAGCAAAGTAAGATATCTTTGAAGCCGAATGTTCCTCGGAAAAAATCATTATTAATAAGTAGCGGAACGAGTCGAAAACGTTCTGCAAGGTAATACAGCCAATAACACATGATAGATATGGAATGATCTCGTAAGGTTGTTGCTGTCCTTTATGATGGGCAATCCTCGGGTGTTTTCAGGGGTTGTTTACTTCGTTCAATGTCATCTCATTGGAAGAGTTGAACTTGGCTGCTAACAAACGAAAACGAGCGGCTTCACATTGGTCAAACAGCTGGAACAGATCTAGTCGGTTTAGTAGTCGCTACGCCGACGGTATGTCCCTTTGCTTAAATTTGCGTATTTCACTCAGCGTTACCATTTACAAACCCCCTCGAAGTCCCTTTGATTTCCAATGTTTTTAAAGAAAAAATGCAAGCTATTCTATATCGATCATAATCTCGACACCCAAGAAAGCTGGAAAAACCTGGGGTCACAGGCATTGGAAAATGGAAGGCGCGCGTCACAGGCATAAGACGCAGAAGTATGAAAAAACATATAATTTGTGAGAATTGCGAGGCAGTCACGTATGCATGCATGCCTTATGTATGCGAGCATGTTTTGTATTTTTGATTTGCTATGTTGTTTGGCATCGATAAAACACACAACAATCACTTTCCCCCGTAACGACTGCACCATAGAGCTAAGATTTGCTCATAAAGATGTTCAATGTTGCCTATTCCGCCTATTCAGTAAATCTCTAAAGGATAGTGTGTTGGCTATTATTGAAGCCAAACTCAACAACAAACTTACATGAAGGTGTTCACCCACCGCCTTTTATCACGAAATACTTTCGCATTTCCGCATGTGAATTACTAAAATTTATCGTTATACTTTGCAACCATCATCATGTTAATAATTTCGAAGCAATCGTTTCAGAATAAGCGAGCACTGATCTTTATTTTTAGGCAAACAAATTTTTTTGATTACATGCGGCGAAAAAGCGGAAAGATGCTTTCTGCATATTTCAGTACTTTTTATTGGCTACCTCTCCCCCAACTGCAAGGTAATACAGCCAATAACACATGATAGATATGGAATGATCTCGTAAGGTTGTTGCTGTCCTTTATGATGGGCAATCCTCGGGTGTTTTCAGGGGTTGTTTACTTCGTTCAATGTCATCTCATTGGAAGAGTTGAACTTGGCTGCTAACAAACGAAAACGAGCGGCTTCACATTGGTCAAACAGCTGGAACAGATCTAGTCGGTTTAGTAGTCGCTACGCCGACGGTATGTCCCTTTGCTTAAATTTGCGTATTTCACTCAGCGTTACCATTTACAAACCCCCTCGAAGTCCCTTTGATTTCCAATGTTTTTAAAGAAAAAATGCAAGCTATTCTATATCGATCATAATCTCGACACCCAAGAAAGCTGGAAAAACCTGGGGTTACAGGCATTGGAAAATGGAAGGCGCGCGTCACAGGCATAAGACGCAGAAGTATGAAAAAACATATAATTTGTGAGAATTGCGAGGCAGTCACGTATGCATGCATGCCTTATGTATGCGAGCATGTTTTGTATTTTTGATTTGCTATGTTGTTTGGCATCGATAAAACACACAACAATCACTTTCCCCCGTAACGACTGCACCATAGAGCTAAGATTTGCTCATAAAGATGTTCAATGTTGCCTATTCCGCCTATTCAGTAAATCTCTAAAGGATAGTGTGTTGGCTATTATTGAAGCCAAACTCAACAACAAACTTACATGAAGGTGTTCACCCACCGCCTTTTATCACGAAATACTTTCGCATTTCCGCATGTGAATTACTAAAATTTATCGTTATACTTTGCAACCATCATCATGTTAATAATTTCGAAGCAATCGTTTCAGAATAAGCGAGCACTGATCTTTATTTTTAGGCAAACAAATTTTTTTGATTACATGCGGCGAAAAAGCGGAAAGATGCTTTCTGCATATTTCAGTACTTTTTATTGGCTACCTCTTTGACCTACTCAGGTGTTATTTACTTTTAGGTTTCTCTATTGAATTGAAACCAATGGAAATTCGAACGTTCAAAGTGGAAGTGGATATGGAAAAATGCTGAAGCAGATATAATTTGAAATTATTTTCTTTTATTTTCAAATCACTACTGAATTCCGTTGCCAGACTGCTACGTTTCGATTATGATTTTTGTGGTAGGGTTCAATTTTTGCAATACTTCCTAACTAACCATCACCGATTCCATTTCGTAAAAAAGGATGTACTGATGGGAATAACGCTACATAGGAATATGAAGATTTCCTCAACGATAACTGAACCGTAACGAAACAACCATTCGACGATGTTGTCTTGTCTTATTTCTCTTATGTCCTGCCCTAAATAAATATGCACGTATTCATTCTTAACATGCTTTATATTATCAGATTCAAGCGTACGGTCGCAAAAGCATGTCGTCAATATTTGTTCATTGTCTCCACTTTTTTTTGTGAATAAACCGCACCAAGTTAGCCGTATGCCCGTTTTCAGGATGTATCAAAATTTACAAGCAGTAAAGCCGGTCAGGATATCCTTTTCTTGGCATGCGTTAACACCGCATATAATCTGCAATAAAGTATTTATCGACTGACTAATGCATGAAATGATTACTTTTGCATCATCCACTCTCATGCCAGCAACGTTCTTCTAAGGAGATATTTATTTATTATTTTCATAGTAAATCACGAAAAAATTCTTGAAACCAGTAATGAAAAAAAACAAGACTAACGACATTACCTCCGTGAGTTGCCAGTAAAATTCAGCGAAATCAGATGGGGATTTTCTGTTGTCAGGAAAACGGAACGGTCCTATCAAATTCTTTGGTTGAAGCGGACGGGATGGAAAAATGACAGGTGTAATGGCACTTAGGATAATCGCATCAAGTGTTGTCTGAAAGCCGCGCACATTACTTCCAACAAAAAAACTCCAAAGAACTTGTCCGAGTTTACGTGACCGCTCAACTCAGTGAAATAATTATCGCCAAGGATTTTTTTTCAACGAGATCAACATATAGATCCACATAACATAAAAATTCGTTATCGACTACTCCATCAAGGTTGAGGAAGAAACAAACTTTTGTCAATTTTAAAAATGTTGTGGTATTTCACATTGAGAAGACGGATATAATTTTAAATACTGTTACTCTGAACGGTTCAATCCTTCGCAATTCTCTTGCACCAAGAAAACAATTTACGACGCGTGTTCAAATATGGCCAACAAGAAAAAAACAAATCTGTGACGAAAAAATTTGGAAGCACTCTTGGGAAAAATTTAAAATTTGACAAAAACTCGATTCGCTGAATATTTCGTTTCCAAGTTTTTTTCGAAAGTTCAACAACATAGCGCATAAAAATTTGTTGCAGCGTTAGCGTTGTCTTGACACGCGGCAAGACCGACCCACCCTCCCTCGTGCGTTAATGATTTCAAAAATGCACTGATTATAACGTCAAATGTTCTGTCTCTCTCTATTAGGCATCTAGACGCTTTCTTGGAAGTTGTTAAGTTTTATTAGTTTTACACAAGTTCCATCTCCCAGGTGATTTTTGATCCTGCTGAGCAAAAATCTGCGAAATACAACTCATTTGCTGACCGAAAGTGAAAAAAGTCAAATAAAATAACCATTTAAAAAAATCAACGACAACAACAGCACTCAAGTCAATTTACTATAGGCGCCAGTTTTTGATGAGACAATAAAAAGCAAAAGGAAATCTTTGGTGGTAGCATGTTGACAGAGTTTATGGCCACAACTGCATGCACTACCAATGGACGGCAACCTGCTGCTAGTCACGAAACAGCGTGTTAAGCCAGCTCATCTATGGAGACGTGCCTAGACGATCTAAAGTAATAAATTTCTTATCATAGTCTGCTTTCTCCCTCCCTCTCTTTCCCTTCCTCCTTCCCAAAGTCACTTTTTCTGCCCGTCTCATCAAATGCGCAAACCAATCGTGTGCTCACGAGGTATATCATCACATATGTCGCATTCGACAAGCTACTGTACGGAAAAAAGCGGTGGAAACGGCGATTGTTTGCTGATGACCAGCTTCCTGTGCTGATGACTGATATAGCCTTTGATTTTCTTCTGCAAAAAAACATCTCGTTAAGTTCCGCTAATGGTTGTGAGAAAGTAACCTTTAGTATGCAAAATGGGATAGCGGATAACTGAATCCTCAAGCGGAAGGGAACGAACAAGTGGAAAAACATGGATGGCACCTCTGATTAAAAAGCTCGCTGTAAAGCTTCTAGTGAGGATCTCATGACTATGGCACTCGAGCGCTGCACAACATTGCGCCCGACGATTATTTCATAACATAATCGTCCAAACAACGATAAATTTGCCGCTTTTAAAATAAATAAAGCAGAAAACTCCCATAAACATACAGGGCCCGTCAAGATTTCTAAGACTGTAGCTGGCTGGCCTACAGTGAGAAGCAACACTACTGAGCTCGTGTCATGACTAACTGATGAGAAAGTAGATTAGCACAATGGATTGTTCTAGAGCTTTAGGTATCCATCGACCAAACTTGATGTAACCTTATAATCGTCACGGCCGGAACTATTAAAATAAGATAAGAAGGCACAAACAGTAGTTGCAAAATAGTCTTGAAAAGTGACCTCTGCGATTAAGTTAGCGAGAATGCACTCCAATTCGTCTTCATCGACATCATCAATACCCAACCACTGTAGAGCACACATGAACGCATCGAGTGGAATTTGATTCATTGCCATAATTTTCGCACTTAAAAATTTCCCCTTCGGTTAACGTATTACATGAAATTGTAATCCCAATCTTTCGGTTTCCTCAAGTTATGGGTGGGGAATCGATCTTATACGATACAAAATGCAATTAAAACTGACGTGAACAAAATAAATGAAAAGTTCACGTCGACCTAGGACAGCCTGTGTTTCAGTCAGAAAATAGTCTTCAGCCTGCGAGCGAATGAATGCCTCCCAGGCGGTTGCTCAGGCAGTATTCGATAGATGTAAGAAGTAGTGAGATGGTCATGTCATAGTTTAATATTTGGCGATAACTGCGCAACGTGAACTAGAGGAAATACGGTGAAAATGCGGTGACGATTCTAAATTGAGGGAGGGAGGTGGAGAAATCTGACTTTTGGGCCTTATGAGAAATTTACAATTTGTGAATGGGAAAAAGTTTAAGATTTATAATCATACTCTAAGAGGTGCGTTACTGCACAATTCAAATGTTGTAATTCTGGATCTTAAAAATCCCACCATCACTGAGGCATCAACCCAAGAAACCAAAACTCTCGGACGAGATAATTCAAAACAAATTAAGTATAAATATAGTTAAGCAAAAAATAGGTAATTCTTTGCAACTCCGATTGAGTACCACCAAATTTGACGTATTCATATGCGAACCAAAATTTCGTGTAATTTCCCTACTGAAATTTCACATTCCTTGAAGCAATTTAAAAACATGGAAAAGAACAATAGAACTCACACTTTTTTGAATAAATTTCGAAAGGTAATAATTTTGAGCTTTTCGAGCATTAGAAAAATACCACAATCGACAAAAAAATGTTCATGCAGAGAAAACGCTTCATCCAACTTCTTCAAATTGCCGTCCCTAAAAATGGCATTGGTCGAAGAATTTACATAAATTAACACTCCCCTTCACTCGACGACACTATATGCATTGACCAAAAACGACTATTTAGGTCAAAAGAGGCAAAACGTCAACTTACGATGAAAATATTTTCTTTTGCCAAAAAGTGCCAAAAATATTCTCATCATTCATTTTACTTCGTTGACGCAACTAGGTCTTTCTTCGAGAATGCATGTGAGTATTTGGGTTGCTTTTCGATTGCTCACAACTTATTGCCATCAACGCTTCCACGTACACGGTAAAATGTTTCGAGAGCGTTTTTTCTCTTTTGACTTTCTTTTCGTTTACCTCTGCCCAAAAAGGTCAGTCAGTCAGGCGCTTGTTTTTCATCTAAAGACACCCACTGCATCGTCGATCTCTACGGTCTTACAATACATCTATTATGTGAAAATAAAATGTAAGCGAACTAGTGGTCATATTATCGTCAATGGCAAAAAGGAAATTCCTTAGTTTTTCCTCCCCACCCCCTACCCCCACCCCTGTTTTCTTCCCAACACCGACTCCTAACTCCGACCACTTCTGATGTTAACACCCCCTTCTTCCGACTCAAAAAAAACTTAAGCACATCAACGTACAAAATCAACACAAGTACAAGTAACACAGAAATAAAACTGAACGTCAAAAATGAAACGCACTTAACACTTTCGACAACCACCAAGAACTGCTCTAGTTGAAATTGTTTAAGAAGAGCTGTAGTTGGCATATGTCCAAGAAACATCTTCACCGGAATCAAATACATTAGTATTAGTCGCTTATTGTTCTTGCATTCCATTGGGCAATTTCTGAAGGCATAAGAAAGCGAACGTTCGGCTGAAATGAAATTAAAAATTGAAAACTTTTAGTCACTTATAAAATTTATCATTCGACCACAGCGCTGACATTAAAAAGTACAGCCTAAAATTTATGACCAATACCATAAACAATATAACCTTATTCGCAAAGCAATCATTTAAGTTTTTACAAAAATCCTTGTTTTGAAAAATCCAAAAGCTGAATCACTCAAATGTGGTGCCATATGACTTCTAATTTATTTTTCAACATTTCACTACTTTTCATAAATTTCGACGTATATTTAAGCCCCCTCGTTTTATCATCCTCTCGTATATTAATTATGAAAAACAAAACGATATTAAAAGTTAAACACGAACAAAGTGCGAGATCGGAGTCAAACATCGCTTTACGTCCCAAATAATAGTTGTATGTCACTTTATCGGCCATTGAAAACTTCTGATACAGCTCGGCATCAGCGTCAATTGCTCGAATCAACGGTTTCAGAAGATTCAATTTGTTTATCTATAACACATAAAACATTACTTATACCACAATTCACAAATTTATAGGTTCCAAAGGCAATTTAATGAAACGCAAAGAAGCTGCAAATTTAAGCGCAAGTTGACTCTTATTTTACTAAATAAGAATCAACGACATAAGTAATGCAGGATTTGCTTTCAAACCTAAATCATCAATATCAACCGCTTCTCTCATGAACGATAAAAGTTGAGGCAATCCCATATCCTCTAAGCTCCAGTCTTTTCAGCGCAAAATATGTAGATATAAATTGGAGACGTGGAACGTTGTGCCAAAATTTGTTGGAGACGTGGAAATGTGCCAAAATGTTTCAGAACTATGGTAAAAAAAAGTATCGACGTGCTTGGGTACATAAAACCAAGAAAAACTGACCTACGCTGCTAAAACCCAAATAACTTGGAACAACGACAATCATTTTCCTTCTGTAGAAAAGTCATAGATAACTAGAAACTTTCAGAAGTGCCCTCAGAGCGTTTCCACTTCGAGCAAAAAAAAGCTATTATTTTCTGCCCACCAAAAACTACGATAGAGAAAGAGCGACTGTTTCATAGTTCATTAAGTAAAGATTCTGCTTGCACTGAACAACTAGTCGATCAAAGAATAGAAAGAACTGAATAAACGAATGAACTCACTCGGAAATAAATTCGAAACAGTTGGTTCGTTAAATTCAGCATCGCAATCCTTTTTGTCACATCTTTCTCTGCACGCCTAGAAATCGTCTTTTAATTGTTGAAACTAGAAAGTAGCACTCACTCAAAGCGAGATATTGAAAACACCTCGAATGAAGCCCCTCGCACACTATCAAGTTCACAGCTTGTTAGAGGGATGGAAAAATGAAAGTGGGGGGCAGGGAGGGGGGAAGGCGGAAGAGAGTGAAGGTATTTAAAGTTAGGACTATGTCGACGGTGGATGGGTACTTTCCAGTCTTCGATGCACAGTGTTTCTAAAATGATCGTTTGTGATAGGCAATAGCGCCTATCACAGAGCAGGGAAGGACGCAATTCTTTTCGCCATTCCGCAAAACAAATGAGCGGTTCAGAAACAGTTGAGGGTCCTATTAAAAACAGAATGGTGTTTTCCTACATAAGAAGAATATAAAAAGAAGCACCGTGTCAAGAAATCATTCATATGCTAATGGATATGGTGAACTGCTTCATTCACATAACACAAATTCGATCCCAACATTCTAACGCCTTTAGCGTTACAGTCGGATCCGCCATTCTGGCGATTAATCGCCCGACCGAGTGAGTGCACAATCTATGAGACGAAAGCAACCAGTTTCCGTCATGCAAACGTGCAAAACGAACAACGTCAAAATTTTCGTATTGTTCTTCGATCTGGATATTATTTCTAGTCTTGCTACAATAAGAGTTTGATACGCTCTCGTGCACAGCGATACCTGATGAAGCCGTTGTTTCAGAGCTCTATTCGACCAGCAAAATAAATTCCCTTCCAGAACGAATAAGCGAAGAAAGTGGATAAAACCAGATTCAACAACTAACACATCGTTGACGCAGGAGCGATAACATTTCATGAAGTAGGTTGCAGCTTGTTCATAATAGCTACTCTTGTCTGGATCGCATATTCGATTCGCCTTCGTATCAGCCTAAACTGGCTAATACCGGAATTGCTTAACTAATTTACTTACTTATTTGTGCTATCAACAATACCCTCCATACCATCCACCATTTTTGAACAATTACGCTAACAAATTAGAGTCACTACAATGCAGACGATGTAGATTGCCCCTACGAAACAAATTCCTCAGTTTCTAAGTTCACTAACTTCAATGACCATTTGCATTTTAGTGAGGACAGCTGCTATGTTGCATCCTAGCTCGTTCACATACCAAACACAAGACAAATCAAATTTCCATATGAACTGTTTCAGAATCGACTTTCAAAAGTGCTGTCCCAGATTTCGATTTTTAAAGCTTTCCTTATCAAATCAGAGTTAAGAAATAGACGAACAATCAAACATTGCAAGGCAGACGACTTCACACTTCGCAACAATCGAAATATAGATTTTCTCGACAACCGTTTCCAATATCCAAAACTAGTGCTTACATCTCGGTACGTATGCTTATGCTAACACATAATTATGCTCCCGACTGCGTTATTGATGCTTATGCTTTCACTTAATTATGTTGCAATTGACTGAAGCAGTTAATGAGGAAAAAAAACGAAGCAACAAAAAAATGTGCACTAACTGCGCGCGCGATAAGTCGTAGGTCAGTGCAAATCCGATAAAAAATTGGCATAAACCAATTTTGGTCCTTTTCTTTCTGCAGAATTTCATCGTTAAAAAGTTGCACAATCTAAAATCACAAAAATCAAAAGACGGCGAAATCGTTTTAAATAGAAACGAAAAAGCTTAGAGTATATCTGAAAAAAACTGAGTATAGATTAAATGCCACCACCGCCAACATCATCTTCAGCAAATCAACATCAGCGTTTGCACTCTACGGAATTAAAAGAAATATGAAGAAACAATTTGCAAAAGTTTCCAGCTATCAATCTAAAATAGGCACAAAACTGAATAATTGCACAAAATGATTCAGCAGAATTCAAGCTCCCTATTGAGTTGTTCAAAATAAACTAACGACAGCCATGGCTCACTGCGCCCAAAATTGCCCTTCTCATAGCATTAAACGAGTTTCTTTTTTTGAAGCAAATCATGACCATATTTCCTTTTTTGGCTCCGAACAACACAGTGAGTACGAATTTTTATGTAATTTTGAGTCGTGCTCAAGGTATCAATGGAAGAGATTAGCGCAAAGCCTCATGTTATAAGCATTTTTCAAATGAACTCAAATTCCGCACCGCTTTATCGTATAAACGTTCCGATCACCGAACATCCCCAAGTCCAACAATCAGCTTTCAAAACAAAACAACCCCATTAAACTGTTCAAGAGCCGAAAACATCGAATCTCTTTTCATAAGACTACAAAGGATATATATAAACAGTCAACAGGAGAGTACCATGTAATAAAGGATATATGGAACAAAACAATATACAATATATTGATTACGTAATAGCAGAATGTCGGCAAAATATTCAAATTATTTCAAGGATTCTTTTAAATAGTCAATCCGCCACCCTTTTTTGCCCTCCTTTCAAAAAAAAACACTAACTCGCCTTTCCCCTCCCCTTTCCGTCTGCTCATATTAAAAAAATTACGAAGAAAGAACAACGGACGAGCACAGCCTCTTAGTAAGAAAGCTTTCAACGAATCCGATTCATCAAACAATCCTTTTAGAGCAACAAGGGAAGAGAAGAAAATTGAAAAAAAAAAGTTATTCTAATCGATGTAATGTCATGACCCAGAGCATTTCGTAGAACAAAACGATCATCGACCGCCCCATTTATATCTCATCAAAGAATGAAAGGAGCCTCAACTGCCAACAGTGAGCAGCAGATAAACTCCGCTAGCAAAAACCAAAAGCGTACAGTCGTTTCGGAATCCTCGAACTGAAAGACAAAAGCCAAACGAATCTTCGAAAAATAAAACATACACAAAACATTCGGCAGCACCACACATAACATCCTTGCACATCACCGCAATTTGCACGCATAAACACAACTATTCAATTAAATCAGATGGAAAGGGAAACGTTGAAAACTAAAAATTTCGCTCTCTTTCCAAACAACTGCAACTCCACAATATACAACAGCACTCAAAACATTAGTTATTTATGTGTGCCGAAGAGTTTCTGTTTTTCGATGAAATCGAACGGTTTTAGCAAATTTATTGTGTAGCTGGACATTACAAAATCGCAGTGAAATTATTCGTGCAAATTTCTTATATTAGAAACGCTTTCCTTAAATGAACAAATTTTCAGCCAAAAATGCTCAACATCTCTTTAGCGAAAATTTCCAGAAGCCGTTCCGCACAGCATGAGAAAGTCAGGAGACTGCCAGTCAAAAGAGCGGAAGGAAGGGGACTGGGAAGAAGTCCCCTTTGTAATACTTTATGCAACCCACCAACGACAATATCTACTAACTGGGTAAGGAGAGCATAACTACTGTAACTTGTCGTTAATGTAAGCGATAAGATTACGCATGAACACCGGTCTCCCGAAAGGCCAGTTCCATTCGTTTTTCATCGGTCCGTCTGGCACATCACTCTCGAACCAATAACACAACCAGAACCACCATAATCGCGACATGGGCGCGTTTGTACGTTGAGACCTCAAATGCACTACTATGACGTCTTCACAAAACGGGGGAGGAGAGAGGGGGAGGGGGAGGGAGGAAAGCAGAAAAGGATTACTTCCCTTCTTTCATACCTACATAAAAAAGCTGCAATTTACTAAGTGAACAGTGGTGCATTTAGACAGCGCGTAGTCCAAGTGGCCACCTGAACTAAATAAAGAAATACGATGAGCAGATCATTCAAGGTATATTTTGGCAGTGATGATAGGAAATTTAGCGTTCTTAGTTGGCTAGTTGGCAAACCACCCGTTCGGAAAACAAATCCTACATGCCAAAGTCACCATAGATATTCTCAAAAATAGAGCGGTAGGTTGCAGATGAAGACGTACGAGGAATAAAAGTTGCACCAAGGGACAAAAGCCCGCTCGCTTATACTAATGCTCTATCTTATACTAACGCTTATACTAACAGCGAATCAGTGGCGAAAATTTTGGAACAGATGCCTCACACCCTCCTCCTTCTCCTCTTCTCTCTACTACGCCGTCAAATGCGTCATCCAGTCATATAAATGAGAACACGACTAAAACGATTAGGCCAGCCAATGTGGACAATTCGCCATGTTCGACCATGCAAGCGACTAAACACAGATGCAGCCACATCAGACGATCGAATTTCCTACCGTCTAAATCCCAGTTTCAGAAATGCAACCACCATATCCTCAACGCACCTCACTGAACCTGGAAAAGGAGAATTGGGG
>JPKZ01000425.1:161012-172582 GCA_000803305.1 Toxocara canis | reverse complement strand
GGGGTGGGGGGGAGGGGATGTGGAGGGTGTTAAGCTCGTACACGACGGATCGTCAAACTTCTGCAATGCTTGCCAGGAAAGGTGAACGATGCCCTTGCGATCGCGGTTTTTCGCGTTAAAATGGAAAAGCTCCATCTAACAACTAACTATAGGCACGGATCACCAACAAGCGTGAAAGCGGCTCAAATCGGCTTTGCGCAGTCTCCTGACATAGAATATGACAGCACAACATCCCATCGACAATGTGCTGCAACAACACTCTGCTGAACTGTCGTACCTTCCCCGATCCCTACCCCTCCCTCCTTTCTCCCCACCCTCCAAACACTACTGAGCTTAAATATACCAAAATCGTCTAAAACTAGCTAAGACGCGTTCCCTTTGCTTAATAACGACCGACATCAACGATGGAGTGCCATGCGATCTGTTCACATATAATGACTGCGTGCTCATGAAACTGCATCGTAGTGACTACGTAACTACCACCAACGAGTAACGAATATTTGTAAAAGCTTTAACGGTTACATATAATATACATATTTCCCCCTTTCAACTAGGAAAATAAGACTCAGTTTACAAAACATCACCTTTTAAATAGTCGTACGATGTGACCACTTAACACATCTAAACCAATACGATGAGCTAGTGAAAGAGAAGCGAAGACACAAACCAACTTCCAGGTACTCACATAAGTCCGTTCTCCGCTGAATTTCGGGAACTTTCAGCTGCGTCCGCTTCAAGATTTTATTTTCTTTGTTCCTTTTGCTTTTCATTTCTCTCCTTTCACATCACTGAGTCCACTTTTCCCAAGCCCGTAGCTAACTACAGCGTGAAAACAATTTGTAGCTTGTGGCTCCATCGCAATTAATTAACTGCCCCTTATTAGTTCATAAGGAGAGTGCAAACTCACGTAATCCCAGATTAGCGAAATCAATTAAAAAAGCATATTTTCTGTGAGAAATGGGAAAAACATGATACGGAGGGGGGTGGGGGGGAGGGGATGTGGAGGGTGTTAAGCTCGTACACGACGGATCGTCAAACTTCTGCAATGCTTGCCAGGAAAGGTGAACGATGCCCTTGCGATCGCGGTTTTTCGCGTTAAAATGGAAAAGCTCCATCTAACAACTAACTATAGGCACGGATCACCAACAAGCGTGAAAGCGGCTCAAATCGGCTTTGCGCAGTCTCCTGACATAGAATATGACAGCACAACATCCCATCGACAATGTGCTGCAACAACACTCTGCTGAACTGTCGTACCTTCCCCGATCCCTATCCCTCCCTCCTTTCTCCCCACCCTCCAAACACTACTGAGCTTAAATATACCAAAATCGTCTAAAACTAGCTAAGACGCGTTCCCTTTGCTTAATAACGACCGACATCAACGATGGAGTGCCATGCGATCTGTTCACATATAATGACTGCGTGCTCATGAAACTGCATCGTAGTGACTACGTAACTACCACCAACGAGTAACGAATATTTGTAAAAGCTTTAACGGTTACATATAATATACATATTTCCCCCTTTCAACTAGGAAAATAAGACTCAGTTTACAAAACATCACCTTTTAAATAGTCGTACGATGTGACCACTTAACACATCTAAACCAATACGATGAGCTAGTGAAAGAGAAGCGAAGACACAAACCAACTTCCAGGTACTCACATAAGTCCGTTCTCCGCTGAATTTCGGGAACTTTCAGCTGCGTCCGCTTCAAGATTTTATTTTCTTTGTTCCTTTTGCTTTTCATTTCTCTCCTTTCACATCACTGAGTCCACTTTTCTCAAGCCCGTAGCTAACTACAGCGTGAAAACAATTTGTAGCTTGTGGCTCCATCGCAATTAATTAACTGCCCCTTATTAGTTCATAAGGAGAGTGCAAACTCACGTAATCCCAGATTAGCGAAATCAATTAAAAAAGCATATTTTCTGTGAGAAATGGGAAAAACATGATAAACGGTTAAGAGACTGAGCGTATTTTCACAAGGCATTCCAACGATTAAGATTGGCTGCAGCCACTATTTCTCAGTCAAATCTTATTCTTTCCCCATTCGCTCACTGTTAGCGCATCTTCTTTTCAAAAAAATCTTGTAAGAACGGATGGAGGGATAATATTTCTTAAAAGTCACTAGGAATGTGACTGGCAATCAGCCGGCCTATGAAATCATCCATGATGCACTTGCAGCAAACAGCTAGAGGGACAAATAACTCTGCATGCCCAAGTTTAAAATAATATGTTTAAAACGAAAAAATCAGATTGCGATTTGAATTTTTTATAAATAAATTTAAAACGAACACGTGAAAATGTTTAAAAAACTTGAATATTAGACAAAATATTTAGAAGCTCTTAAATAATTTAAAATTTCTATTAAATTAACTTAACCTTTAAAAGAACCTTATTTTGAAAAACAAACAAAAATTTAGATTTAAAAAAGTTTGAAAATTTGCAATGAAATTGAAATGAAAAGATGATGATTAAAAAAATTTAAAACTACCGGGATCTTAAGAGGCGATGGTGATAATCCGGGTTATATTCTCTAAGAACATTGGCACATCCTTTTCACTTGAGATCATATAAGAAAGTTTAGTAAAGTTGCTTTTCTTTTCGAGCATTATTCCATCGGCTAAGCTGCATTCAACGAACGACAAGTTAAGTTTTTCTTGAAACTATCAAGATTAAAGACATTAAAAAGAAAAAAAAAATCGACGGAGATACAAAAGTTATAAGACCTAATTGCATCGTATTGATTACAAAAATGTTTAACAATTTTAAAAAACCGAATCAAAAAAAATAATAGGGTGTGTTGCTATCGATAAATGAATGTGCCTAAAATGCTCGTCGCACTAAAAACTCAACCCAATGACGATATACGATTGAAAAAAAATGTGAACGGTGCATAATTTATTATTGTTTAAAAAATCAAACAAATTTCTATTGTTTGCTTTCATTGTTTTCAACGTTCTGCAGCTCCTTCATAACTTTCTTTGAAACAAATTCGATGGGCAAACACTTAGCACAAAAGGAAAAGATGCTAATTATATGGGATTAAAAAAACGTTGTGGAAGCGAGAAAATGACATAAACGAAACAGATGAAAATTTTGCCATTCCATGATTCGTACTAACTTATATACTTGATCCATACTAGTTGTCATTGTTCTACTATACTAACTACATCATATTTTCTCGCAAAACTGCAGACCCTTCCGATACAGTCAGTAAGCGGCATAAAGTATAAATACAGTAAATGAAAAGTCTTATAACTGCAATAATTATTTCGCTATTGCATTCGATTTTATACGTTCTCTTCGTCTGATAGACAAGTTAACTTAAACAACTATATTGGACTCACTGCGTTTGCAATTAATCGTTTTCGTTATTCGCTTATTAATGCCCGTTAGAATATTTGTTTTTTTTTGGCGTTCACAAATTATGTGAACAATTTCGACCTTACAAAAATGAAATTAAAAAATAACATTCGCCTTCCATTGCTACGATCGAACGTTCCACACACTACCACAAAAACAAAAGAAAAACCGAACAAACGCAAACGAAGAAGCAATTCGAATTTTGTCATAAATCCGTCTACATTCAACACAACTGTGCCTAATATATTTGACTTCTGCCCTATCGCAATAATTGCGTTCTATTGATAGAGGGCAAAAAAATTTCTAATTTGCCTCATAACTGCAGTACTTCTAATGGCAATATGCCAATTCCCAACTGCTCAAATTAAATACATTCACAATGTGTCGTTGTACTCGCTTTTGAGGATGAGAAAAATGACGTTAGGAGACGACATCTTTGTTCGGAAGCGTACAGAAATTCGTTCACACAAATAAATTCTTCGAATTTATCAATTAGTTAAAATGAAAAAGAAATCGAAAGTGAAAGCGTGGATAAAGAGCGAAATCTGAGAAGAACCTCCTTTCTCTCAAACACAATAACCCATAAACCTTCTTAAAGATTGTTGCATTACCTTGAACTAAAGAAACGAATGGCTATTTTTTTTTTCACCTACAACATATAATACTCTTTCGGTTATTGTCCGCCGAAATATTCTCATATGGCACATTTAAAAATTGCCTACGCGATCGAACTCATTTGAAAATCAGTAGAAATTTGCATAATAAAAAATGCATTACATAGGGTACTACAAAAAAAAAAATTTCCAAAACTATGAAAATCAATCAGAACGTAAAAGATATCAACGCCAATGGATTTGACCGCAATAAACTGTTTGAACAGATGATCGCTACTAAGTTGAGATGATGGGTAAATGAATGATGACAGGGCACGGGCAATTAGTGAGCAAAACTGATAGCACACATTTCGACGTTTCGACGTTTCGATGCCTCCAGATTTTCACTCTCTTCATACAGCGATAAAACGAATTCATCATAAAGGTGATCCGACGAACACCTCAATGACTGACTATCTATCCACTTAGCAAAAATGGCCAAACATGAACTCTTTCTGAGCGAATATTCGATAACAGCTAGGTTATCCTAGTATCGATTTGTTGTTAGATGGATGAATTCGCCGAACATTGCTCGCAAGTTTCCCACAGCACAAAATATTTTCGAATTCAACCCCATCTTACTCGAAGTCCACGAAAACTGAGGGCTATGCCCCCCCCCCCCCCCCCATGCACCTTGCAATTCTTTTCTGAACCAACCGAACATCACTGTAAATTTTTTGGACATAAAGTGCACATTTGCCAAAATTCGAACCCGAACGGTATACTGTAATGCAAAACTGCGAGCATGGCGTGATGAACGTTCGTTTGGCAGCAGTCGCAAAGTGTCTAAATCATGTTAGTGATAAAAGACGTGCAGCTTAACGGTGCAGCTTAACCCCGTTAGACATATATATCAGCTTAATCTTGTTAGACATAAATATCTCGAAGTAACTAAACTCACAAACATCATCAACTCTTATCTAGTCACTGAAGAGTAATAACAATAGGAAATAGTGTTATGCTAGAAAAGCACGAAGTGACAACATTAGAAAATGTCTTATTTTGCTGCATACAATGACCTTTGTCCAACAATGGAAAAAGTGCAGTGCAAAAAAGTGTTCATTGCAAACGAATGAATGCGCTGTCAAACTAAAAGATGTTGAAATGACATAAACTTCAAAACGACAAAGCAAATGTTGACAAAATGACAATGCTATGAATCTCGAAACTGTGATCCTTTGTCTTTTTTGTTCTTTCTCCTCTACTTATTATCACCTCTATAATGCATCCGCTAGAATGCATAAACGAATGAAAGGAGGAAAAAGGTTTGAAAA
The DNA here is from genome assembly GCA_000803305.1 of Toxocara canis. Taxonomy (NCBI): domain Eukaryota; kingdom Metazoa; phylum Nematoda; class Chromadorea; order Rhabditida; family Toxocaridae; genus Toxocara; species Toxocara canis. Next base: position 167,289 of record JPKZ01000425.1, on the reverse strand, counting down.
ACGCGTTGTGTAGCAGTGTCGAGCATTTTAAATTATCAACAAATTCACGCTGCTTCATTACATTCCGTAGATAGTATACAATTTATATTTCCAGCAGCAGCAGAAAACCCAACCTCATTCAAGTCTAACTGTTAGTATGGATGGGCTTATCATCTCCAATTTCCGGATTTGACTACAATCTGAGACCTCAATTTTCAGCTGCACTGACTTGCAATCACAACTTTTCTTTTTCCTTTCCACACCATTCAAAATTTTTCCGAGAGCATATGGCGCACGTGCACGCTTGAAATCAGACTAGATGGTGCGACCACAACCGGGAATTGGCAAATCCATCCGTACATCCGAATTTTAGGCCTCAACTATCAATTTGGACTGATAAAGTGGAAAACCTGTTACAGCTACATTGCGCTAAAATGGAGTTTCGGCAACTCCCGGTAGGAAGACCTGAGTAGCACAAAGATAAAACGATCCGTTTTACGCTTTACAACTGCAGTCCTAGGTTGTTTTTACATATACCGTTTTACGCTCTGATTAGGCTATTTGCATTCGTGCCCCCTTCTCCCCACCTCCCTCAATCCCATCGCTTTCTCCCTCCTTAAACCTAGCCTGCTTATTCCCATCAGACTAACCGCTTACTGCATGCTTCCAGGCCCCCTCCCCCCCTTTCGTCTTGATGAAATTGAGAAAGAGAAATGGTAAAAGCAGCTGCCAATCTGCGATCAAGTGACCCTCTCCCTCACTCCAAAAAATCACGGAACCAAGTCTACAGCAGAGTGGTGGGTGGCAAAACGAATAACGAGAAGGAGAGCCGAATGTGGATCGATTCACAGCAATAAAATGCACCACTCACTCATCTTGTTCTGGCATTGCCTTGGCTGCCTCTGTTCGTTGAGCGCTTTCACAAACGCTTTCACCCTACATAGCATACAACAAAAACGTTTTTGACGAACAACAAGATGGCATTCTCAACGTACAAAATGCTGGCAAAACGCTCACCATCAAAGCATGAATTTTCCGTCGGCCAAAAAAAAATACTCACAAGCAAAACTGCTCACCACCTAGTGGACGATCACTGGCACAGTGGCGAAGCACTCATGATCAACGCAACGGTTGTGGTCAACAAAATCGGGCACCGAAATTAATGCAGCTTTGTCGATCAACACTGTTATGACGTTAACTGACATTAAATACTAATGCAGAATGCCCATTCCGCGTGTACAAACGATGCGTATTGGGCTATGCTTCGAGATGTTGAACGTGCCGGAAGTGCGAAAATGGAGCATGAAGACAAGACATCAATTCTACCCTAAGCCATCCCTCATTACATCACCGCTATACCACTCTGAGCTCAGTAAAATATGGGTTCTTATCATTTGCCTACACACTATGCCCATCCCTGTAATCGTGCTATATTTTCTTGGTTATGGAATAACACTTCTGACAACACAAGATGCAGCTAAGCACAAATCGCCTCCACGCATAAGGCAGTTCTAACCATTCATACTTCGAATGAAAAGCCATTCCTCTTCCACCGCAGATTATACCAGCCATCCAGCAGCCTCATATTCATCCTCTTCCTCTCTAAGGCTCTCCCTCCCACGCCCCTCCACAACACAGTTTTCCCCCTAAACTTAACACTCTTTGTGGAGATGACAGCTAGCAAAAGCGCCCTCTTCTCGAATTCAGGTATTTCCTGAAATCCCTTCCCGCAAGCACTCCATACAAATTTCCACTTAAATTCGACTGGCCTAAATTTTAGTCTTTCCTTTCGCAGGAGCCATTTCGCGCAAAATTCTGCAAATTCTGAAGTGCTGAAATGCTACTCTCTTCGATATCAATCTCAGAATTTACATTACTCCTCGCCTATTTCTAAAAAAATACAATGAAATCTCGAACGCTAAAGCCGAATGAGAGGAACTATAACCAGTACTCATTTCATACCGCCAAAAAAAATATGCAAGCGACGATGTGGTGCCCTTTCAGGTATCGTGAATTTCTCATGTGGAGTACTCTAAAGCAGTACTACCACTTGCAGGAATTTATTATAACAAGAAGTTGGGCTAAATTAAGACGGAATGACCACAAATCATCAAATCGACAGAGATACGCAATTATAAGTTTGGGTTTTGCTGTGAAAACATCAACACAACCGTCCGTTGCTATTTCCACTCAATAGCACCGAATACTCGTTTCGATTTATAAGGTGGCCGCTCCTCTTTACAAGCATTCATTCTTCTCCAGACCGACAACAATGTATTATTGTTGCCTTCACATTAATAATTACTACATTAACTATTAATGTGAAGATATATTAAATACAATATATTAAAATTATATACATTTACTTTAATTACACTAACTATGTTGTTGCCTTTACCGACAACACTCCCCTTTACATTCTACAACCGACAACCGACAACCGACAATAATTCTACAGACTTCTACAACAACAATACAAACAATAACAACCGACAACGACAACAACAACAACAACAACAACAGCATCCTGACGTTGGCACAGATAAATCGTAAAATCCATTAAACGGAGCATCTACTGAGAGCGTCTTAAACGAAACGGTATCGGCATATAAACAACATATAAAAAACAAGACCTGGATAAGTGATCGCTGGTACCATAAAACAAATAAAGAATTCGAACAAAATTTTCCTGAAATTCTCTAGACAACTTTTGTCATCCAATGATACGTTTATTTTCAGTTTACATATGAGCAAGCAGCAGCAAACGCTAGCAGAACGGCGTTGACAGAAAATCTGCAAAATGGACAATTTCCTCAGCAGAACGCAAAGCGCCGCCATCCATGATGCAATGACGTCGAACGACGCTCGCTCCCTCTAAAAACTCATCTATTCTAACATGATGCTAATCAATCAGTTATGCCCTTGCGAAGCTTCCTCTCAGACACCGTAAAAAAAGTTCAGGCTCTACTGAATCGCTTCTGAATGCTCTTCTAAGCGAAACTCCTACATCAGAATTCTAAATCAATACCCGCATAAATATGCCTTAAACAGGGGCGAATATTCTTTTTCATTTGATAAAAGGCATGCGCGAAATGTAGTCAAATCCAAAAGAAAAGCACAAATCGTAGCGAAAAAAGGAGAAAACAGTCAAGAATTTTTTTCTAGGCCACGTAATCTCTTTGCCGTATACCTGGGAACAGATAGCGTTATTTATTCTTCATCCCTTTTGACGAGCGGTCTTTAGTTTCAAGGAAACATTGCACATTCATTAAGAAGAAAAACTGCGATTCCTGCGTGACTATTTAGGTGAATTGCTTACGTGATACTCATACTATCATCCAACAATCGGAAAGACCGTGCTTAATCTCCTCCTCTCCTACCAACCAATCCTCTCTTTTCCAAGTCTACAAAAATTCAGTTTCAATATGGGTGTAGCGCCTAGAAATGCTTAGATTAAATGTGCTAAATTTCGCGCTTTTAGGTTTAGTGAGTGTTCAGTTCTTGAAACTACTTCAGAGCAACGACAAACAAACAGACACCACATGACAATAATATGTTTTGCAAATGCAAGTTTGATAAAACGCACATGAAAGAAAGCTTCTCAACTAGATGGGCAAACTTTGCCACGAATTATACCTGCCAAGCGGTACGGCCGTAGCTTCACTGGATCCAGAGCAGAACCGACCGAATAGATGCATATAGAAATCCACAAATAGAAACTTCCAAACAGTGCATTTCAGCATGCAAAAAAATGAAAAGCAACAACGAGCAATGAATTCAACGACCACGTACAACCAAAACCAACATGTACGCCGCAAAACGCCCTCCAACCCAGCAGCTACTAACTACAGCAAGCAAACGATTGTCGCACCAGAGCCACAAACACAGATTGCCTGGAAGGAAGCCAATCCGAGCGCGCTGTGTCCAATGTTTCGTTGTAGAAGTCCTATGTTGCGGGTTTGGCTTTCAACAGCTCAACCTTTTGGTAGTTTTTTGGGCATCAACATTTCGAAAAAACGTTGTGAGAATGTTTGTGTGGGCGCGGCGCATAGGCCCCGAACAATATGTGCTTTCTGTGATTTCACATTGCGAACGAGTCTGCATCATGGGGAGCCCACAAATAATGCGGCCTCATATTTAGAGTGGTCGACCGACCGCTCCCACAAATGGAAATATTACTTCGTAAATCACTCGTTAACGCCGACTGTGAAAATATAATATATTTTTCCTGGTGAAATTTGCATGAGAAATTCAAAAATACTCATGTTTTCATTCGTAAGCGGAGTCGACAATTTTTTATTTATTTATTCAAATTTAATAAAAATTGGTGGCCTAAAAGGTGATCGAAAATGAACTCGCTAGATCACTGATGGTTTAGTTACGTGGATATACACACGTACAAAGCCGTTGTCTTTTTTAATTCTCATACCCGTTACTGATTAAATGCTCGCCCAAAGCGCCTTTGAGAATATCTGCTTAACATACCGCTAAGTGAACTAATTCAATCCAAGTTACTTTTTTTCTGTAAACTGGTAAAAGCTGCACTTTCGTTATGCGATCGTGATGATGCGTAACTTTTATGGATCGGTCCTTTTTCGATGAACATAACATATTTAGTGTTCGTTACCCTTAGAAAGTCGATGTTTTAGGTAATGGACACCTTAAATGTGTTATGTTAGTTGCCAAATGTGTTATTTAGGTAATTTCGAAATTCTAATTGAAAATTCATTACTCATAAGGTAGTGATCATAAAATTTTAATGCACTGCTCGACTTTGTTGAAAAGTGAATGTCTCGAAGATGTTTTTATAAGATATATACTGAGATAGTTGTTTTTGTTTTCCTCCGAGAAATTTAATGCGTGAATTTCCATTGGCTTGCAAAAGAGCGATTTCCCACCTTCTCGATACTTTTTCCGGATCCAAAAAAAACCTTTTCGAAAAACAAGACGGGATCCTGTGCGAACATTCTCTTAGTGATCAGCTTTCACCATAATCAAATTATCGGCAAAACAATTTATACTCTTCCAGTTGAGATTTTGAATTTTTGTGGAAGTATCAAGAAGAATCGTACGTGAGAGTGTTCATGAGATCTTCATGATCTACATCGACGCCCATCTCGACAAATTTCACTTTGGCCTTGATAAGTAAAGTGGTTCTTGTTGGTTTGCAAAAAATAATAAAACAAATAATTTCCAACAATATGGAAAACATATCAAGAAGAGACTAATTTTCAGCAATAATTAACCATCCATAAAAAAGCTATGACCTCTTCCTATGATTCAGAACGTAAATTTTATGAATTTTTTCGTAAAAGTTCAGCGAAAAAAAAAACGGACATTTTTTTTTGTTCAACGTTCCAAAGAAACTTTTCTTGAAGTCAGGATCCAAAACTATAGCATGCACGCAGTAACTTATCGCTAATGAAAAGTGGCTATCCAGCACCATCATTTGTCTTTCATTTTTCCCCCTCTTTAATGTTGTTCTTATAAAACGCATTGTGAGTTCCCTAACTTGCAAGCTGATGTTTTCAATGCTGGAACAATTGTCCATTGAAAACGAGAACCAGATCAAGAGCGGGTTCATGACTTTCTTGTCTGACATAGACATTTTTGTCTGAAAGACAAAATAGTCATGAACCCGCTTTGCCTGTGTCTTTAACGCCATCCAACTCGGAAATCATTTCAGTATTAGGTAGAACCACTGAACATATAAACGTATGTAAAACGGAAAAAAAGCGAATAACGAAATAGTTTATTGCTGATAGTTGTTTGCCGTAAAACGCAAAGACAGGAGACGCATTTCGTTGCAGAAATCTCGAAAAGTGAGCGCTCATCTATCTTCAGATAAGCGAAGGAGCCGTCTGAAATTTTGCTGCTTAAAAATTATTTTTAAAAAATTACACACTGAATTCACAATTATTACTGAACGTTCCTTAACCTTATCGTTCAATTACTCCTATGTTTGTATGTATTATGCTCATAATGGTGTGCAGAAATTGCATACAGATGGGATGCGCATTTTTTGGTAATCTGCCAAAAATCGCTCAGTTGGCAAGAGCAAAAAAATTCTGAAATTGACTTTGTCAGAATGTCTGTGAATCCGCATAAAAAGGAGCCTTACTCTCTCAGTTTATATCAAGTAAATTAATACGGTGCGCTAAGCGAGCCGGAAAAGTTCTGCTTTCATTATGGTTATCGTTTCTTTCTCGGCTTACTGAGATACCCTTTCAATGGGTTCGAACCTGAACCTCCTTATATTTTCCCCTCCCCCTTCCGCCCCCCCCCCCCCTCTCCTTCC
>JPKZ01000425.1:142354-156082 GCA_000803305.1 Toxocara canis | reverse complement strand
TATATATATATATATATATATATATATATATATATATATATATATATATATATATATATATATATATATATATATATATATATATATATATATATATATATATATATATATATATATATATATATATATATATATATATATATATATATATACATAAAATATTTTGGATAGGTGGGAGATCTGTGTGTGCAACCTGCAGCAAAAAAGCCGAATGACTACTGGCTTCTTTTTTTACTGATATTATTGCCGCATAAAAATTTCGGTATAAACCTTAGACGTGTCAAAGTCGTGGTTGTCGATAACAGTGGATATATTCCGACGATACGCTCCAAATGGCATCATACCCGATTTGGAAACACCCGTCGTTTGGCACAATAGCGGATTCACTGTTTCGGAATGCAGCTCTCCCTTAACAAAATCACCTGATGGTTAAAAAAAATCATTCTTGCACATTCAACTCACGAACACTTCAGAGACGCGAGCCTAATTCAACAGTATGTAGGGGAGGGGTATGGCTGGAGGGAATAAAAATGTTACCATAACTGAATCTTAGGCAGAATTCGTAGCGTTCATCAGTGTGTTTAATGTTTTTAGACGTTCTTTAGTTACCTGTTTTTGAGCACAACTCAGTCAACTCTGTGAACACTGCTGGTACCCCCTCGAGATACTCAAAGGCCAACACTACTAATTTTCCTGATAATTTTTATGGGCATCTTCAGACGTCCGTAAAAAAGTGGCTCATAAACGATCTTTTGGAATGAATTATACTTAGAAGTCGACTATCTCGGACTTATCGTTTTGAATAACTTAAGCGATAAAAAGCATTAAGGATTTTTTTTTTCCGAATTTCCAAAACGGCGAAAAAATGAAATCGCCATTTTTCTTCATTCATTCACTGCGATTTCCAGTCTTAATGAACCGTCTTCTTCCAATAGAATATCTCATTTAAGCGTATAACATTTTTCAGAAAAGGTTATTTGAGCGGTACAAAAAAAGGAATCGCATTAAAATATAATTAATGGAATGGAAAGATTTTGCACCGAACAAATACCATAATTCCTTTAGGGAAAATAATGCATAGAGAGTTCTTGAAAGGCAGAAAATTTCTTCGCAACAGAAGAAAGTTCATCGAAAAGCGAAAAAAAGAAAATTCCATTCGCCCAACGGCTCATCTATTGCACTAAAATTTGCGTTTACGCATGAAAAATTTTGGCATGCTTAATGAGATAACTTTTTTTCTTGTTCTCTTTTCATTTTTATAGTAGGTATACATCTTTAAGAAAATGTGTGAAAACATGGATTAACCAGCGCAACAAGTAACTTTAATACTTCTATTGGTAACTTATTTTTGAGAGGTTATGAACCTGGACAAGTGGTTTTGAGCCTTGTTCAATCTTGATGTTCGCATCTCGAGGCTTGCCGAACGCACCCATACCCTCTTGCGTTTGAATACATGGCCACTGCTCCCACGGAATCACGAACGGAATGTATACGTCCCTGATTGGTTAACATTTTTTAGAAATAGTACAATCATTCAAACAAAAGATTAATAATGAATATCAAATTATTGATGCAATCGTAATGCAGTGCTTAATTCTACATAAGTAGAATAATTCATTTGTGTACCTATTTGCTTTGCAAAATATCGCAAAGAATGTACATATGGAATATTGCAAAAAGTCGGCTAAATGAAATATCGCAACGAAAAAGTTGAGAATTTCATGGTCAGGCAAATATAACGAAAAAAATCCCAAACTCGGGGACCTATTCAGAAAAGTTGTTCCTCGATGAGCTCATATAAAAAATCTATCATTTATTCGTCAATAATACAAGACTTAGTTCTGCACTAAAAATTGTAAACATTTTTCTCTCTAAAGTAAAAATTGAGTGAAAGCTAATAAATCGACTATTTGAAATCATCCAACAGTTCCACTATCACAAACAACTGTATATCATTACGACGATGACCATAAAGAAAAAGTGTTTTAACAAAACTTAAGTCCCAAGTCCCAAGATTAAAATGTGTGGAAATTAGCTATAATAAAAATCCAGTCACTTACAAGTGTTTCGGTTTTTTAGCGTATCGTTTAGTTGGCGGTATTTTCTCCTCTTTGAGAACATCGCAAAGTTTTTTCTCATCGGGTGGAAAATCGTAGGGTTCGGGAGGTGTTCTCGGTGGTGGAATCCACTTCGGCTTTTCGGGCTTCTGAAACTTGCATTCCCTTAAATGCTTGTGAAAGCTTTTAAAAATCTAAAAAACATTGCATAACTAGAAATTATGGAAGAAATATTCAAAGAATGGGTTAGGGAGCGCTTTTTTAAATGTAATGACAGTCATTTTGCATCGGGAATTTCGCTCACAAAACCAGTAGAGCTATGGACGTGTCACAACCAAACATCTAGTGTATTTCTAATCCTTAGGTGCTTTATTAATTCCTCTCAAATTATGAATGAAGACCTGCATCATCATACGGTTCTTAAAAGTTGAAATACGGTAGGGGTTTTATGTATCGAGCTCTTGTCAATTAATTGAGACAACAATTTAACATTTTTTTAAACTTCACTACGTCATACGTCGAAAACTATTTTCATTACGCGAGATAGCGCGATATGCTCTTCAGCTTTCTATTGCAGCTTTCTACCGCTCTTCAGCATGCATGTATGTACTTCTTGTCTGCCAACATTCATTGCTAACCCTGTTTGAAAAAAAAATTCAGTTATAGAAATTCACATTATTAAACGGCAATTACCTTCTTCTTCTTTTTCGGTTTTTTCTTCTTCGGTGGTTTGTTCTCGTCATCCGGTTCACTCTCTTCAGGAGTTATCGCTTCTGGCTGTTAAGAAAAACGAATAGAACACAAGGTAAAATCACTAGCTTTTGTTAATTATTAATTCTCACCTTTATACAAGCATAGCTAAAAGCGCTTTTGAGCTGCTACAGCAAAGGTGGAGAAAAAATCTTAGCACCTACCCGGAATCTTTAACTGCCCAAATTTGATACATTCAGCGGGTGAGGCACCGTGTTGTCTTCAACTAAATCCGTCGGAGCTATATTTTTCACGAGGAAGACGAAACACTTACGTAAAATCAGTATGATGAAATTGTTGGCCAAAACGAAAAACTCATCACACATGTGTCACCACTTGAGGAAGGCGTTTTTTTTTTAAGAACGGACTGTTTCCTCGAGATGTCCAGAAGAAAGGGAGGGGAGAGCTGCATTCGAGAAGCGAGCTTCTATTTCAGGCAGTACGGTAGTAACACGAAGAGTGAAACTCAGTTGATAGAAGACCAGTGTTTCGGCAATTTTAGCATTATTGTTCTCACCCATCATCAAATCATTGATTTTGACGTGCATTATGGTGACGTCATGTGTGTTCATATGTACATGTGTCTGTCCGTTAGCCTGTTCTGTAGTTTCAGATCGAAAACAACCGAAGCTTGAGTCATGAAATTTGGCAGATATAATCTATACCCTCTGTTCACCTCCGCTGTAACTCCTCGGAGGAGGAGGGGGGTGGGGCAGAAAGCGGCACACACTTAACGACTTGTTCTAATGTAAATTCGATCGGTTGGATCGCAGGAAAACGACTCTTATGGAGATTTTGCAAGCGGTCATACAGGAGAAAATAAGAATTTTCATCATTTGCGAGCGCTTTATGAGGCTGGCTGACGTTGCGAGTTTTCGGCTTTAGCAAGCACCTCTTTTTTTTTTACGAGAAAAGAAGTCTAGTTCATATGCAGGAAACACTTTCGCGGGAAACATATTAGCGAACATGAGAGCGAGTGTTTCGGTCAAGGCTCCAAGCCAAAAAAAATGAGCGAAAATTTGTAAGGAGTCAAGATTGCAATTTGCAATAGTTACAACCTGCAATAGATGCAATTTACAGTATACTAACGACACAATCTGCAATCGTTGCAAAATTTAAAACAAACTTCGGTTGCATAATATCAGCACTTACAATCTCAAAAACCTTTCCAAACTAGATCATTATTCGGCAAAACTTTCGTCGCTATTGAAAAGACGGCAATATTCCCGCCAAAAAAATGAGTGCGAGATTGGCGAAAAAAAATGAAAAATTTTTGTCTCATAAAAACCCCAAATTTGGTGACAACAAAAACCATCAGATTTTTAAATTCACCTAGCGAACGCAATAAAGTTTTGTGTTCCACTTTCGCATACGTAGCGTCCGCAGTTTTTTTCGCACATTTGTAATTTAACGATTTCGCTTATTTGCATATCGCCTTTGGATCTTTGTACGTGTAACTGCAGTGACATCATAAAAGATGGGTGGCAGTGGAGCAATGTCTATTCATACTTTTCGACGCACACTAAAATACGATATGCGAACATAATTGATATTATTTGACGTCACATTCGTAGGGGTCATCGTGCTCAGTCGGAGAGCCAATTTTGCAATAAACTAGTTGACTGGAGTCGAATAAGCTGATAATTTCGAGCTGGAATACAGTTTTGCACAAGTGCAGCATCTGATCGGCAAATTTCGAACTTTTCTCGTGATTCAGGGACGATGTGGTAATCGACAGAAATAACGACGATAATTGTGAGCGCTACTTCCGCTCACTTAGGCTGACTGCAACAAAAAATCTCATGGGTTTTGTGGCAGTTACGTAAGCTCCTATGGAACAAAAAAAAATGATTTCCACAACCAAAAAATCAGAAGTCAAATAAATTTCGCTAAAAGAAAATGATTAGCGCCCCGTTACATTTCGCATCATCGTGACTTCAAGATTATGATGAAATAAAATTATGAGGAAGCGCGGGGATTTAAGAGCCAAACATTGCTTGCGAAGGTAAGGCTTACTTTCTAGGAAATACGAAGGGCTATGTAAATCTCGCATACAGTAGAACTGCTTTCGTTTAGTAAAGTTAGTATGATCAAACCTCTTCTTCTGGTTTCCGTGGTACAGTGAACGTTCCTGGCTCTTCGTCCGGCTCGTCAGGATTGAGTGGGACTGTCACGTCAACATCTGGGTCGGTATCGCCTTCTGTTGGCTTGACTTTGAGAGGTTTTTTTGGCGGCAGTTTTGACTTGCCTTTCGGATCTTTAAAGGTGATATCAGGCTTAGGTTTTTTTTCGGGTCCCGAAACCAGCTCTGGCTCGTCTTCTCTGTCAGGTTCGTCTTCTGGTTCTTTTGGCTTCGGTTTCTTCAGCGGTGCTTTCTTGTTGGGATCTGGTTTGCCCTTAGGAAGTGGCAAGTCAAAATCAACATCGGGGTCGGTGTCTCCTTCTGTTGGTTTAACTTTGAGAGGTTTCTTGGGTGGCGCTTTTGGCTTATCTTCCGGATCCTTGAATTTAATGTCCGGTTTTGGTTTCTTGCCCGGCCCAGAAACCAATTCCGGCTCATCTTCTCTGTCAGGCTCGTCTTTTGGCTGTTTCGGTGTTTTCGATGGAACCTTCTTGTTCGGATCTGGTTTGCCCTTAGGAAGTGGCAAGTCAAAATCAACATCCGGGTCAGTATCTCCTTCTGTTGGTTTAACTTTGAGAGGTTTCTTGGGTGGCGCTTTTGGCTTATCTTCCGGATCCTTGAATTTAATGTCCGGTTTTGGTTTCTTGCCCGGCCCAGAAACCAATTCCGGCTCGTCCTCTCTGTCAGGCTCGTCTTTTGGCTGTTTCGGTGTTTTCGGTGGAACCTTCTTGTTCGGATCTGGTTTGCCCTTAGGAAGTGGCAAGTCAAAATCAACATCCGGGTCAGTATCTCCTTCTGTTGGTTTAACTCTGAGAGGTTTCTTGGGTGGCACTTTTGGTTTGTCTCCTGGATCCTTAAATTTGATATCTGGTTTTGGCTTCTTCCCAGGTTCAGAGACAAGTTCCGGCTCGTCTTCTCTGTCAGGCTCATCTTCTGGTTTCTTCGACCCTAAAGGTTTCTTGGGTGGTGTCTTCGGTCCGCTTTCGGGATCCTTGAATTTCAAGTTTGGTTTCGGCTTTTTCCCAGGTCCGGAAACCAGTTCAGGTTCTTCTTCTTTGTCAGGCTGTTCTTCCGGCTCCTTCAATTTTGGTTTAGGCGGTTGACCTTTCTTCTTTGGGTCTGGTCTTCCTTTAGGAAGTGGCAGATCTACATCAATATCCGGATCGGTATCTCCTTCGGCCGGCCTCACTTTCAAAGGTTTCTTGGGTTGCGCGGCCGCCTTTGGCTTGTCCTTTGGATCTTGTGGAGCTTTCGTCTTCGGATCCTCTATGGGCTTCTTTAGACCTTCCTTCGGCTTTTCAGGGTCTTTGAATTTGATATTCGGTTTTGGTTTTTCGTCGCTCGGGCCCGAAATCAACTCAGGCTCCTCTTCAATTTCAGGTTCATCATCATCAGGTTTCTTCAGTGGTTTCCCTTGTGTCGGTGTTTTTTTCTTTGGGTCTGGTTTACCCTTAGGAAGAGGAAGCTGAGCGTCAGTGACGGGATCACTTTCTCCTTCTGACGGCTTCACTCTTAAGGGCTTCTTAGGAGCTTCTTTCGGCTTCTCCGCGTCTTTAAATTTGATGTTTGGCGCCGGCTTCCTGTCGGTTGGTTCAGATACTAGTTCAGGGTCTTCTTCAACCTCTGGTTCTTCTACATTTGGCTGCTTCTTTGTTGGTTTCTTCGGATCCGATACAGCCGGTTTCGCATTGACCAGTGGTTTCTTTGAATCACTTGCGGTTGGTTTAGTTGTATCTAATGGCTTCTTCGGTGGGATAGGTTTGTTTTTCTCAGGCCCCTTGAATTTAATGTCAGGCTTTGGCTTCTTATCGTTTGGAGCGGAAATTTCCTCTGGCTCTTCTTCAATCTCATCTCCCTTTGGTGCCCGTTTGGACGGTTTCTCTAACGTCGGTTTCTTATCGCTACTCGGCTCCGGATCTTTGAACTTGACGCTTGGTTTGGGTTTTTCTGGTTCAGAGATCACTTCTGGTTCAAGCTCTTCCTCATCGTCCTCAAAATCTTCATCAGGTACTTCCTAGAAAAATATGAAGTAAATTACAAAAAAAAAGAAACACAAGCGATTTTTTCAATGATTTCAAAAATATCGCTTCCGAGGACTCCTTTCCCAACATAAAATAACCTTTTTAAGCGGTGAATTATTATCCATTTCTGTAAAACTTCCTAAGTTCATTTAAACAGTCGTTTGATACTGAATGGGTGGGAGCGTTTTTATTAATTACATCGAACTTATTGTGTTAGTCGGCGTGCTGTGTGCTCTGTTCATGCTTTCTCGATCTTTGTTTCATGAAACTGATCTCTGCAATGCCACATCATCGAGTTTCTTCCACTCGCAAAAAGCGAACGCAACGAAGCGCTTGGATGAAGTTCTAACAAATATTTGTTAAAAGAACATTCATCATTGTTTTCAATATGTTTTTGTCTATTAAATATGTAATTTCTAAGAGTAAATAAGGACCATCTATCGAATCGCTTTTTCCGCAGTCGATATAACGTTTCTTCACCTATTTATTGCATACACATCAAGAGTAAAACGAAATCTCACAATCGTTTGGTTGTTTGAATTCTAAGTATCAGAGATATTTCAGCAGTGTCCGAGAAAAGTTTGCTGTTATTTTTTTAAATTTTGAAAAGCCATATTTTAAATTTCGACTTAAATTCTTTAAAGCAACCGGTGGAAATGAATAGGAATTGAGGCTATAAATGCTCTATTGTGCAAAAACCGCATTGGCGTTCTTTCTACCAACTATTTGCACTCATTTCATCGTTCACCAATTGCTCCCATAATCTTAAATTGAAATCTACTTTTCGAAATAAACAGTAAGCTACTTAAGAGTACTGTGTCTCAGCTGAGAGAGCCTTCCGAAAGTCCTCCTCCTTAGAAAAAATATTTCCCTTCGATAATTAGTTTATAATCATCAACATCACACCTCTTCTGGTGGTTCAGGTTCGGTGTCGCTCTTTTTCGGATATTTTGCTGTTGTAGGTGTATGCGGACTTCCCGTTCGTTTCTTGTCAGGACCATCCGAGTTCGGTTGCTTCGATGATGGTGTTGGTTTTTTGGAAGTCCCTACACCAGGCTTTACCTAAAAAGTAAAAAATATTGTCGTTGAAAGGATTTTAAATTGTACGTATCGCAACAAGGTAAAAAAGTGTCCACAGACACAGCTGAGAGCGTTATGTTGCTTAGAAGTTGTTCCTTATACTCTAAATGAAAAAAAAAAGGTAAAGGTAATAAAAATAATGACGGCTTCACTCTTAAGGGCTTCTTAGGAGCTTCTTTCGGCTTCTCCGCGTCTTTAAATTTGATGTTTGGCGCCGGCTTCCTGTCGGTTGGTTCAGATACTAGTTCAGGGTCTTCTTCAACCTCTGGTTCTTCTACATTTGGCTGCTTCTTTGTTGGTTTCTTCGGATCCGATACAGCCGGTTTCGCATTGACCAGTGGTTTCTTTGAATCACTTGCGGTTGGTTTAGTTGTATCTAATGGCTTCTTCGGTGGGATAGGTTTGTTTTTCTCAGGCCCCTTGAATTTAATGTCAGGCTTTGGCTTCTTATCGTTTGGAGCGGAAATTTCCTCTGGCTCTTCTTCAATCTCATCTCCCTTTGGTGCCCGTTTGGACGGTTTCTCTAACGTCGGTTTCTTATCGCTACTCGGCTCCGGATCTTTGAACTTGACGCTTGGTTTGGGTTTTTCTGGTTCAGAGATCACTTCTGGTTCAAGCTCTTCCTCATCGTCCTCAAAATCTTCATCAGGTACTTCCTAGAAAAATATGAAGTAAATTACAAAAAAAAAGAAACACAAGCGATTTTTTCAATGATTTCAAAAATATCGCTTCCGAGGACTCCTTTCCCAACATAAAATAACCTTTTTAAGCGGTGAATTATTATCCATTTCTGTAAAACTTCCTAAGTTCATTTAAACAGTCGTTTGATACTGAATGGGTGGGAGCGTTTTTATTAATTACATCGAACTTATTGTGTTAGTCGGCGTGCTGTGTGCTCTGTTCATGCTTTCTCGATCTTTGTTTCATGAAACTGATCTCTGCAATGCCACATCATCGAGTTTCTTCCACTCGCAAAAAGCGAACGCAACGAAGCGCTTGGATGAAGTTCTAACAAATATTTGTTAAAAGAACATTCATCATTGTTTTCAATATGTTTTTGTCTATTAAATATGTAATTTCTAAGAGTAAATAAGGACCATCTATCGAATCGCTTTTTCCGCAGTCGATATAACGTTTCTTCACCTATTTATTGCATACACATCAAGAGTAAAACGAAATCTCACAATCGTTTGGTTGTTTGAATTCTAAGTATCAGAGATATTTCAGCAGTGTCCGAGAAAAGTTTGCTGTTATTTTTTTAAATTTTGAAAAGCCATATTTTAAATTTCGACTTAAATTCTTTAAAGCAACCGGTGGAAATGAATAGGAATTGAGGCTATAAATGCTCTATTGTGCAAAAACCGCATTGGCGTTCTTTCTACCAACTATTTGCACTCATTTCATCGTTCACCAATTGCTCCCATAATCTTAAATTGAAATCTACTTTTCGAAATAAACAGTAAGCTACTTAAGAGTACTGTGTCTCAGCTGAGAGAGCCTTCCGAAAGTCCTCCTCCTTAGAAAAAATATTTCCCTTCGATAATTAGTTTATAATCATCAACATCACACCTCTTCTGGTGGTTCAGGTTCGGTGTCGCTCTTTTTCGGATATTTTGCTGTTGTAGGTGTATGCGGACTTCCCGTTCGTTTCTTGTCAGGACCATCCGAGTTCGGTTGCTTCGATGATGGTGTTGGTTTTTTGGAAGTCCCTACACCAGGCTTTACCTAAAAAGTAAAAAATATTGTCGTTGAAAGGATTTTAAATTGTACGTATCGCAACAAGGTAAAAAAGTGTCCACAGACACAGCTGAGAGCGTTATGTTGCTTAGAAGTTGTTCCTTATACTCTAAATGAAAAAAAAAAGGTAAAGGTAATAAAAATAAAGTACAGACATCCGTTCGCCATTTACGCGCTTATGCCTTTTGTGGGATTTTTTTGAACATTACGAAAATTTTCATATACACGTCATATGAATGGAAGTAACATGCCCGCCACCCTCTACTTATTCCATCTTATGCTCAAATCCTATTCAGAATTCTTTCCAGGTTCTTTCAATGTGATCACTTTTCGCAGATCTGAGTCACTAATGAGGGCAAAAAGTAATGGCAAAAACACAAGATTATGTCAAAGTCAGCTAAAAGCGAAAAGAAAATGTGTTTTCTCAACAAATGAGTGCAATGAATGATCGGGACGAAATTCTTGAGGTAAAAAAAAGGAAGCAATGATTTTGGTTTCGAAGACAGTTAAAAGCACTTTGGAAAGAATTTTCTTTTTGAAATTTGTGAGTAATTTACAAAGTAGTAGAATTACTAAAATATCGTAGACGATTTTGGAACGAAAACAAAAATCTCAAGACTTATTCGGTTGAAATCTTATTAAAATATTTGGCTATTTAAGCTAATAAATTTCATCTATTGCGTTAGTGTGGCTCAGATTTTTTTACTGCGGATTACTCAAGAATGTTCGTTACTTTTATATCTGATATAGATATATAGGTACGGTGTTGTCGATACGCCGGTCTAGGTACACTGCTAGGATGTAGACTGAGGGCTGCGTTTTGCATTCTATGCCCAGTGAAGTGCTTAGCTCTAAATGGTATAGACGTTTACTTGCATATAGAGGTTTAAATCAACGAAACTTAAAAATCCCCGTTAGCCGCAGCACTTATTAAAGCTTCAAAAATGAGGGCATAATTTTGAGGTAAAGCTTTACCGGTTTATCGTCGTCATTTTTCGGTTTGGTGTGATCAGGGAAAGGGCGTGTTGAAGATGCCTTGGAAGGTTCAGGCTCAACCAGTTCACATTCCAGTTCCTCTTCTTCATCTTCGAAGTCAACATCTGATAGTTCCACCTCAAACTCATATCTTCAGATTGCCACGAAAAAATGCTTACACAAATCTAATGAAACTGAATTTGGATGGGATAAATTTTAATGAATTACCGAACATAGA
This sequence comes from Toxocara canis, assembly GCA_000803305.1. Classification (NCBI taxonomy): domain Eukaryota; kingdom Metazoa; phylum Nematoda; class Chromadorea; order Rhabditida; family Toxocaridae; genus Toxocara; species Toxocara canis. Next base: position 145,102 of record JPKZ01000425.1, on the reverse strand, counting down.
ATTTTTGATGAAAACATTTAGTATGTTAGAACAAATTCAATTTTAAAAAATGCGAAAAAAGCAATATGATATTTGGTGGGCGAAAATTTAACCGATTGACGTTCGAGCAACTTTCAATTAGTAACGCAAAACGAACAATAGCAATTTAGGTGCGTTATTTTTTCTTTGAGGAATTTTGGAATAATTTGTTTTGCACAAAAAAATGAATAACTCTGCTTCTATTTTTTTAATGGAAGAGAATATTGAGCTCTTTTCTCACTATTTATCTGGATAAGCGATAAAAACAATTTTCTCAATACTATATAGAAAAATGTAAACTGTGGTAAGTTTGTGGTATTTTTCACGAAAAATTTTCTTGACAAAGCGAGGTTGAATGCAACATTTAAAGAAAAGGTGAAATCAATCTTTCGAATAACCATCAGCTTCTATTTTAAAAAACAAGAATATGTGCAGGAATATCGGCTGAATTTTCACATTTTCCCTAACGTTCGCTCACATAGTTTCTGGTGATAAAATGTATCTGTAGGAAATTTCATCATATTTGATAATGTGATGAAAAATAACAAATAGTCATTCGCATCAATAATAACCTTTTGTTTTGCGGCAGTGCTTACTTTGATGTTATGAATTCAATAGTCGGCCACTCTCCGAACGTAACTAAGACGTGGAGGCCGCTACGGTATCGGCATGCTTGGCACACTGCCATCGTGCCTCTAACGCCGTAGAGGAAGTGCGAGACGGGTACAGGCAGTTTGCCAAGCATGCCATTACCGTATTAATTCCAAAAGCCTATGGAAATTCGTCTTCACAGCCGTCTCGTTAAAAACAATTTCTTCAACGTTAACAATGGTTTAGCCCTCAATTGAAGTGGTGCTTACAATAATCTCTGCAACTACTGTTATGCTGGTGTGAACGAGGATGATGTCTGTAGCAACCGTTCACCTTAATAAAGAAAGCTGCTATTTTAAGAACCAATTTAATGCAGAGCATCCCAGTAAATATGAAATATTACTTGTTAGCAACATATCTAACATGGAGTCTTTGTAAAATGGAAGCTTTTGCCTCAGCTGTTTGCCGCACATAAAGTATTATTTGGTGCTTTGTTTAAGTTTTGATAAAGCAACAAATTTATCAAGTGTTAGGCTGCTAGAAGAAATTTCAAATTTCATCTTCGATATCTTTTCTTTGAGAATATCGGATACATATTCGAGTAATCGAAGCAATCAAAATTGGTTAAAAGAGAAAAAAAAATGAAGAACGATCTCGAATAGATGAAATGATTGAATCGATAAAACGAACAAACCTCTTCCTCAGCGGACATTGGTGATGAGTTGCAGCCGAGTTGGCGGCAGCTGAGCGAGAGTGCTAGCAGCACATTACACCCGGGCACACCCCCCCATCGCCTCCGTCGTATCCAGCTTATGATCGATCCTTCTTGCCCTTATTGTTTTACCACAACAAATCACTGTTCATTTGACACCTGCAAGTACCTTTCAATCGATTCTGTTATTGAAAAAAGAGCTAGTGTTTTACACGTGTGCGCACATTTCGTTTCGATTCACTTTAGATTCATAACTATCATGAAAAAGGGAAACGAAAACAAAGTAGTATAAGGCCAAACAGTAGCACTGATGCTCATTTCGGCACGATCATATTGACGAGGCATGGGCCCGTTTGCATGCCAGAGTTGGGCCACATCCAGCTTCACAGTGGCGTTCAACACTTGCAATGGCTGACTGGTCAAAGCACAACCACTCTGAAGGACCTTCGAAACTGTGGAAGCAAGACGAAATCAAGGAAAGAAGAGTAGACCAAACTTTTCGAATGACAAAGTAAAGCCGAGAAGGCAGGGTGATCATATAGAAGATCGACCACGGCAGCAGGTAACTTCGAATTTAAGCACGCCCAAGTGATCCTAATCAGTGTGGTCGAGCGGGCTCACTGAAAACGCTTTTTATCCTCCTAATATGATACGTCAGAAGCAATCTTCTGAGCTGACTCCTCGACTTCGACTAATTCTAACTTCGATTAACTTTCTTCGATTGCTTCAGGGATGTCCGAGTCTTTGAAAAATATTTTTTCACTTGTCGATGGCAAATTGTGAACACATGACGGGTGTCATATAAGAGGTGGCAGATAGATATAATGTGTGCGTGTGTTTGTGTGAAGGGATGCGAAAGTGCAGCGCGTGTGCTATTTATGTGAGCATTTCATGCAGGAAAAAAATCCGCTTTCTCCCTTTTTGCGAGGAACGACTGTGAACCATTGAACTTATAACTGCATAGTTGGACGAGCGAAAACGGGTAAAATAAGTAAAAAGGCAAAAACAGGTAAAAGCACATCTCGTGCCTCCTTCATATACATTACATTACTTCGCTACTTTTGCGAAGGCCGCAAGACGAATAAGCAAGTCATACACATACGTCATTTTTCTATGATAACAGCAGCACCTCGGCTTTGAACTGCTAGTCAGCACTAGAACTATAGGTGTGGCGCTACCTGATCGCGATTACTGCTAAAGCAATCGACCGGGCAATAATTATTCGTTTAAAAAGAATGATTGCGCTGCAGCAACGATAAATAGTTAGCAGAACCCCGTAAACAGTTGTTGGTTTGGTGTTGTTTACGTGTCGTGAACATCATTTGTGCAGTTAAGGAGTAATCAGTTGACGACAAATTTAAGGAAGGAGGGGAGGGGAAGAGAGAGAGGAATAAGAAGCGGAGAGGCCGGCAAGAAAGGTGAGGAGT
>JPKZ01000425.1:98488-136025 GCA_000803305.1 Toxocara canis | reverse complement strand
CATATATACATATATATACATATAAAATGATAAACGGTATGTATATATATATATATATATATATATATACGTTTGTCATTTTACGCGATTTAACAAATTTACTATTTGCTTGGCGCATTATTGCAAAGTCACTTTCGTTTTTATGAAGTTGTGCATGTCTGTCGCTCTGTTCGGTAGTTTTGGCTTGTGAACTATTAAAACTGCACTTATGAAATCTAGTAGTTATAAAAGTGCACTTTGAGGTCATCGTTTATACTCATTTTCATAGCGCCTCATCGACGATAAAAGAACTTGCACCTCCTTCGTGAAGGGGTAAAACGTTTGCAAGCATATTCAACCAATCGGACTCTATACTCACCCGTCCTGTATCAGGTCAGACTGTGACGGCAAAAAGCTTGCGTATATTTCATCGATCCAATTCCATATTTGACCGATCGAGTCACGGAAAAGCGAATCTTTTATAAGCTTTTTTAGATTTATAACGGCACTCGAGTTGGGCAACATTTTTTTTCGTCATTTGCGAGCACTTCATCCGACCGGTCGGTTGACGGATCGAGTCACGGAAAAGCGAACCTTTTATAAGCTTTTTTAGATTTATAACGGCAGTCGAGTTGGGCAACATTTAGATTTTTTTTGTCATTGGCGAGCACTTCATCCGACCGGTCGGAAAAAAAAAGCCATAATCTATGCGTTTTTATTATTATTTACTCATTCTAAAATGCATTAGTTTAAAGAGGCGAGCGAATGCGTTGGAAGAGATTTGCACGAATTTGCTTAACTGTTTGGAAGAGAGTGAAATCGCCGAAAAGGAAAAGCTTGACTCGATTGCATTGATGTACTCAAAACACGTCGAACAGTTGGCTCGTGAGACTACAGCGCTCAAACAGCACAACGCGTCGTTACAACAGCAACTGTCTGATGCTTGCGCCAAGGTTATACGTTATACTCGATCATAATTTGTTTGCTTTTATGAAGATTAGGAAAAGGTGAGACGTCTCTGGTACTATTGTACAAAAATCGGATAAGGATTCTTCCTTCTACATCTTCCTAATATTCGTTCCCTTCCTGAGTTAATCCCCTCCCTTCTCCCTCTTCCTGTAGAAGAAAAAAAAAATCTTTTCTCACCGTAAGTCATTTTGGTTTGTTTATTTTCGTTATTGCATTGGATTACGAATTTTCATTTGGTGAACTTTCTCAGTGAGATTGCATAAGTTATGGATAATTGCAATTGATAACGAGAATAAGTTATGTATGATTACAATTGATGACGAGAAGTTATAGATGATTATAATTGATAACGAGAATGAGTTATGGATGCTTGCAATTGATAACGAGAATGAGTTATGGATGATTATAATTGATAACGAGAACGAGTTATGGATGCTTGCAATTGATAACGAGAATGAGTTATGGATGCTTGCAATTGATAACGAGAATGAGTTATGGATGCTTGCAATTGATAACGAGAACAAGTTATAGATGACTGCAATTGATAACGAGAATAAGTATATTCGATGGGAAAACGACAATTATAAAAAAGAGATGGAATCACTCAAAACGAGATTCAACGAGGAAAAACACGATCTGGTTGCGCTCAAAAGCGAATTGCGTCTCATCAAGAAAACCAACGAAGATTTGCGATTGACACAAAGTGCTAGGTACATTAAATGATAACAATAATTCATTTATTGTTTGATAAAGTATCAGTACAAAGGCATTTAGAAGATTTGAATTTAAACGTGAATACTGTAAGGGTTGGGAACGCATACAAAACATAATAGAACCTTAATTTTTTATTTTCATCTGTAAGGCAAGTAAGTGACTTTATGACTACGCAACAAAGGAACACTTTGTTCATATTGGGGAACATTCGCGAATAAAAATAAACTTTCTCACGTGCTAACCGGGTTAAAAGTATCAATGCGTGCAAGAGAAAAATGTTTTCGTATATGGCAATGTTGTTGAAAATTTTTTATTTCAAAGCAGCAGGTTTAAGTTTTGTTAAAGTCAGATGTGAAATATCAAACGCCATTTATGGATTCAGTTGATATTTTAAAAATTTAAAATTTTTTCGCCATAATTTTCTATCGACTGAACATAAAAATTTCAGGATGTATTTGGTACAAATTTTATTATGATGCATCATATTTCCCACCCGTACGGTATAGTAATTACTTGTTACTGTGTTGTAGTGAATCTTATATAGGTTAACCGAGGAAATTGGAAGCGCCATATCAAAGAAGATTGCAATGAACGAATCACTTCGACGCATTTTGAAAGATCGCGAAAAGGAGTATGGAATTAATCTATCGCGAATGCACAATGAAATTGATTTCCTCAAACGGGAACTGAACAGAAAAGAAGAACTTTGTAAGAGATTCACTCGTATGCTTGATAAACTCACTAAAGACAATCAACAACTGTTCAACGAGATTGCTGTAAGCTTTTTTTTTTCATCAAGGATATTCATAATATTTTTACGATACTGTTGACTGCTCTAACAATTTGTGTTGGCTACGATAAACTTGTTCTGCAATTTGATATGCTATTAAAGGAAATAATTAAAATTTGGGTGTTATTTTGGACACGTTTCACATAAGCGTAAGTTGTGATATTGATAGGGAAATAAAATTGAATCTCATCCTTTCATAAATAAGACCTTTACTGAATTCGAAGTAACAGATTGACATATTATCACTCGGATACCGCTAATGCATATTCCCAAGCCAAATTTCGGATTGTTCAAAGCCTTCCCCTTCAGCACCTTCAAATGAGGGATACATTGTTTAAATTTTAAAAAAAAAGTTTGTCGTTTTAGAGTAGTGCAAGATTTCCCTAAAAAACTGGAAGAGGGACGAGTTGCTCGTGTATTATTCAATTTCAAACTAGGCAAAAAAGTAATCTTTTTTTTAAGTTTAATTTTTAACGTTAATTACGAGGTGGTAAGGGAACTCTGTGTTAAGCAAAGCTTTTCTCACAATTAAATGTTTCGAAATCAAATAATGAATGCAGTCAACATTTGTCGCATTCGAATTATATTATTATACTGCACAGAAACTTCCAAGCGAAAAATGCCTGAGGTTTTTTAAGGTTATACGTTCGGCTCGTGAACAGGAAGTGGACAAGTTAAATGATGCGCTTGTTCGTGCAGAGCATGAAATCTGCGAAGTACGCGATTCGGAGCGTATTCTTCGAGGAACTGTTAGACAACTTGAACAGATTGTCGAAACCGATCGATCATCTCAAGAATGTCTAACCGATGTTCGTCAAAAGCTTATAATGTCATCGCGAAATGAGCAACTCGACGAAGCGAACGCCACTATCGCATGCCTTCAGAAGCAGGTACTTACTCCTTTCTCATTAACTCTGATCTTAAGAATGTTGATACCAGTTACTACACCAATCACTGGGCACCTACTATGTGCTAATTTCGTCTAATAGAGTACTTCCCCTCCCGTTAATCACACGGTCCTCCGATTCCTCAAGATTCCTCAAATCCCTTATCGTTTTTTTCATAGCTAGTATTTGTCACTGGCGCAAGAGAATATGCTCAAATATAATAGTGACATTTACTGATAGATAAATTATTCCAGCCTGTGTTATCTACTGTAGGCGGTCTTACCGTTAGATAGCTATCTTTGGTCATGGAATTGTGGAATCTTGAAAGGCACGTAGAAGAACTTATGCGGGATGTTTTTCTTGTTGGAACGCAGTTGCATTAAAAAAAGCAAAGCAAGAATGATGTCCGACTAATATTGTCGGTTAAATTTTGCTTGACCGTAGCCGCGAAAAACCCCCAATTACGTTTTTAGAGTGTCAGCTTGTTATCTAATTTCTCGTTCTATGCATGCATCCATACGAATTTATTTTTTTGGGGGTTTTTATTCATTGTGTACTCGCAAAACATTATTGACATCTTTGATTACATCTTATAAAACTATCGCATCGTAGAAGAAGCCATTTTTTATGATTAATAATTATGCAACATTGAAAAAATTAATTATATTATATATTTAGGTGGAAAATTTATTGGCCATTCAAAAAATTGGCCCTCATTATGCGCTTGTGAAATCACTCAAAGAGAAAACGCTTCTTGTTGCTAACCTGGAAGAAAATATTCGACGACTTCATGTTGAACTCGAGTGAGTCGCTATCGTTATTAAATCTGAGAGCAATACAACGACGACTTTCACTGACATGTTTAGAAGGTTGCTGTCATGGCATGTTCAAATGGTCTCGATTGATGTTGCTCGTTGTGTAGTTTTCAAGAAAGCAATCCAGAAGTCTCAAATACCCTCTCAGATCATGTAGTTTTGAGAAAGGGAATTCCATAGTTGGACATTTGTTTAGTTTCGATCAATTACTTGCTCTTTTTTTTCCGCTAAACTTGATTCCTTGGCTTTGAGGCGCCATCAAAAATAAGAATGTAAAAGTAGAGAATACCAAAGTGGCAAACATATGGCCATAAAATGGCTTCATGGTAGAGTTTATTTCTCCAGACAGTTTAGCAAGTTTTTAAATCTTTCAATTTTGTCGGAAACAAATCCCCTTCTCTATCCTTATATGATGTTAGCGTATCGTATGAGCATCGCTTAAAAAACCTTACCCACCGTTTTCCAGGCCGATCGTTTGTTTGCATTCCACAACAAATGCACTTTGTTTTTTTTGGACGAAAGCAGCAAGAATGTGTTGTAAACCGACAGAACTCATCCAGGGTCTTCAAAAACTTTCTGTAAACTAATTTAGTTATTATCTATTTTGGCAAGACAGGAATTTTTTTGTTTTTTGTTTTGGTTTTTATTTTCCAGGAAGGAGAAAGAACAACGTGAGAATTCGACAACATTATTGATCGAAATGGGTCGAGATATGCGACATCTTTTAGCCTTGGCGAACGATACCGATTGAACAACATGTAGAATGAGGAAAGTGATGCCTCACAAAAGAGAGCAACTATGTCTCTGTCTTTGTTTTTATATTGTTCCCTGAATCGTTCGTTCTTTAATGTGTTGAGGACATTTTATATTTCTTTTATGATTGGCTTTGCCTACCGGCCAGTTTTCCGGAACAGGAACAGAACAGTTTAGAACAATACGACCAGCCTTAAAAACTAGCAGCCAGTATCAGTGACACAGCCTAATGACATTTTTTGAGGACGTACAAGAGGAGTATAAAGCGGTTTTTGGGTTATAATTTATCCTATGAACTGTGAGATGGCATCATTCGTAAAAGGCAGACCAGAATAAACTTTTGCTATTTGCCGTTTTATGCGTGGTAGTGTAAAACAGGGCCAAGAAATTCGAAGAAGTTCATGCGAAACCGGGTTCCAACAAGAAAAACATCCCGCATAAGTTCTTCTATGTGCCTTTCAAGAGTCCACAATTCCATGACCAAAATAGCTATCTAATGGTAAGACCGCCTACGGTAGATAGCACAAGCTGGAATAATTTATCTATTAGTAAATGTCACTATTATATTTGAGCATATTCTCTTGCGCCAGTGACAAATACTAGCTATGCAAAAAAACGATAAGGGATTTGAGAAATCTTGAGGAATCGGAGGATCATGAGATTAACGGGAGGGGAAGTACTCTATCAGACGAAAAGTAGCACATAGGAGGTGCCCAGTGATTGCTGTAGTAACCTGGTATCAACATTGATTTTTTTCTTTCTTTTTTTTAAAGATTTTTTTCAACTCTTAGTGTTGATATCAACACTAAGAGTTGAAAGGCCACAATTTCATCTTCCTCATCCGCCTTCCTTATTCCAAAATTTCTTAGCATATCTCATCATCGGTACTGTGCCAGTAATATGTAAACAACGATCTCAGCTATTTTTTAAAACATATCTGTAAAAATATATATAGTGTTTCTTTGGTGATTGTTTCTTATGGTGATTGTTTCTTAATGTTTAACTATAGAATTTCATCGCTCAACTATTAAGACACAAATGGCATTCAGTTCAATAAATAATTCATGTGAAGTAAGCATATCCAAGCTGAACATCTGCACCTATGTCCAATCGTTGTGCCCTCAAATCTGAAATCATTTTTGCTCATTTTACGATGGGTGACGATTTTCTGAGGACGTTACCCATCCATAGAAGCTATCGATCAAAACTGTAATTCCAAACAGTTATATTTTGGTAACCACAATCTAAACCGACTACGCCCCTCCCGGTCCCATGCGGTTCGCCATTTACTTTTGCATTTGCTGACAAACACTTGATTTAGTTTGATAGTTTCCCGAGTATATGCTATTAGTTACAAAAATCTTGAAAGAAATTTTGTTTTTGTTGCACCTCGATCGATTGAAATCGTGTATAGTCCGAGAAATACTGTACAACATACGGGCAAAAAAAAACATGTATCGAACGACGGAATTCCTAAGTGATCAAACACCGTAAGATTCTAGATCGGGTGTACTGTATGATTGATTCACGATAACCTGTGATTGTATATTCAGTTCTCTCAACAATGTATTTGATTTCCGGATTGTGTACGATCGTTCTTTTTCTTACATCATTTAAAAAGTTCTACTTTATTATCGACTGAAATTGAAATATTCGACACTCTTAAATTAGGCTTCATATAAAATCAAAAAACGAAAACTTGCCAGATTCAAAGCGCACTGAATTGAACAAACTTTCGCTCAACATGTTACTGTATGGTGTAGATCCGAAAGTATAGCGAAAGGTTGCGATGCTAAAAGGTGACTATGTGCGAGATTTTCAGTGTTTGCGGTTGAGGAAATAATTTTTTTCAAGCAACTAATCATCATCCTCCTTAGCAATTAGGAATCGACGGATGGAAATGCGATTACTTTTGAGATGTGTAATGATCGTGATTCAAGATATCGATTGGTAAAATCGACAATTGAGAAATCCAAAAGAAAAATTTCGTTTCGCTGAATATTCAGACAACATAATACTAAAAAGTAGCAGCTACTATACACGTGTTGTCTTACCAAATCAACATTCGTTATTAAAAAAAACAGTTATTCATACGGCAATGTCAAAATTTTAAACTCACAATGTGACTGAAATCCTCTGCTGAATCGTAATCAAACAAATTCCCTCATTCAATCATCGAAAATCGGAGATTCAGAAGTGAGAATTTAAATCAGCTTAGATTATTGTTCGAAGCGAAATACAATAAATACGAGCAACAGTATTCAAGTGAATCACAAAAATCATTTAAAAGACACTCGCATAGTTACACATAGTGGACATCCTCATTGATGATTTTAAAAATAATCGTCGCGTAGCTATACAAAACCAAAACGAAACGATAAAATCACTTAGTCGTAGTTTTTGGCACTATAAATATTGTGTGTCACAAGAGGCAGTCGGAGTTGAACGTTTGCTTTGCTCGAAGACATTAGAGTGTAATCGTTTCTCTTGTCCTTTGCAAAGAAGGCCCTTCTAGGTCAACAATCGTATCCGCTGTTACTGATGCCTTTAGTCCATCGCTGCAAATCACGCATTCTCAGTATGTTGTTGTTCTTTGGTGGCAAATGAGTGTGCTCCATTTCTACTGAAAAGCGCTATGGTAGGCATTATAGAACACAACCCTGAGTAAAGGACAGTCCCCATCCTCTTCTCTCCCCACTCCCAACCCCCCTTCCCCGAGTTTCGTTATTTACCTGCATGCCTTTAAAAAACCGGATGAAAAAATTGCAGGGCACGTTGGAACCCTCTTGTGTTGGTTGTGCGTCCTCTTCCTGTGCCTGAGGGAGGTGAATTAAAACAGGTTAATCCACTTTTTTTTCACAAGCAACGGATGAAACTTCCTGCGGTAAAAGTTTAGTATAATTAATCGCAAAATATCGTCACCGCAACTTCTCCCTAGATTCTCAAAGACTCCGCAAGAGTACCTTTCCAAATACATGAACCACTATGCCCGATTTTTATAATCCGCCTCTTGTAAGTACATCTATCTCGATCTAAGTAGTAAATCTAATCTATTCGTTCTCATTCCCTAAACCAAAGAGAAGAGGAGGGTAGGGAGATATGCTGCCGATATAGAAGCAGAGAGGGGTTGTGAAGCAAGACAATTTTTTGTTGAATGGAGATGGTATGGTAACAAATTCGCCGGAAAAAAAACTATATACGAAATGCCGTTAGAACCCCTTACTTCGATCGAACAGGAAGTAGAACATGGAAGAGAAATAATTCAGCAAAGATGGTTGAGAGAAATGGGATATCTCCTGAATTAATAATTTGTTGCATAACAATTTAAAACATATTTCTTTCGCATCGTCCAAATATTTTAGCAACGAAGTTGGCAGCGAATCGAATTCCACTTAATAAACTTAAATTTATATTCCAAATTATTTCGCCATTTTTACGTTATATTTTCTTCTGTTATAAATTTCACCTATACGCTGCAGTATTGAGATAGCTATCAAGTAGTGATAACGAGCACCCCCAACACCCCCCCTCCACCCCCCACTCTTCCATTCTACCAAAAAAAAAGACCGCAAAGTGAAATAGTACCTTTTAACGATTCCAAGAGGAATTCTGTCGTCATTCTGCTCGTCTTCCTCATCCCATCGGGCATAACTTCCTTCACCGGGCATCACCAAATAGCATCCGATGTTACTGCTATGACAAATGAGTAGCGCAGACAGCGCTATGAGCAAAAGAAGGCCGAGCAGAAATATTGCCGTTGCCGTCGATAATGTCGAGAATGGCGTCGAATCGCTCACTAAATTACGCTATTACCTGATAAGACAAGACGATAAATAGATCTTTCAAAGTGCTAGTTCCATAATCGTGACCAAAAATGCCCTCTAGTCAGACTGGAAAGAAGATCAGTGATTCCAGTGACGAAAAAATGCGGCCAACAATGGTTACGAAGAGCGCAGGATCAAGACGCATGCGGAGATTTCTAGTGGCGCTAACACAGACTATACAGTGAACATACGGATACACTATACAATGAATACGACTCGAAAACAGGCCATGTTGGTGATTTGGTAAGGGCATATCACTACCATCGATTGATGAGTTGCTGAATCTAATAGTCGACACCACCTAGATATAACGTTACAACGCAAAAATCTCGCACTCTCGAGTCAACACTTTTACCACTTATTGTGATTTGAGTAACAGGCATAGTTTCAATTCTCCGTCCCTCTCTCTCTCACTCCCCCCCCCCCCTTACCTCAGACAACCTAGATTATCCGAACACTTGGTTTCTTTTTATCAATATTTGTATCGCTATACGAAACCGTACCTTGGCGCTCACGAATTTCTACCGCTTTTTTTCTTAGTGGATTTCACTGTAAACGACGAAAGTGCAACTTGCGGCAACATTTTTGTGCAACAACTGCCTTCGAATATAAAGCAAAAGTACTTGCGCATTCGGTAGCCACCGAAAACTTGGGAGTGCAATCGTCGACCAGCATTCATTCCTGCTCAAAGAATTTTCCATCAAAGAACTTAAATTTTCGGCTACAACTTTAATGAGTCTCATGCCTAATGAATCTCATGCCCTCTATGCAATAAGTATTTGGTCATATCCTATTTAATGGTACTACTATCAGTGAAAAGAAATCTGGCGATAAGGGGATAACACTGTGCTGAATCGTATGTAGTGTCTGCCTTTTGCAGCCCAAATTCAGTGCTCTCAACTGTTGTAACGCTGCGAACGTTTGACCGCGACAGTCATTATTGTCCTTTCAACTCCAACGGGCAACAAATTTACCCGCCGTTGAAGTTATTGCTTAGTTGATGCGAAATTCTGTAGGTGTTTTATTTTCAACTGTATTGAATTAAGGTGACGGTATAATTCCCTCACTTTGTTACGTATCAAAAAGACTGGACGCTATGAAAATTTTATTGCCTTCGTTTGCTAATTTTTTTTTGAAAAAAATCGAGTAAACAAATAAATAGAACAAAGAGAAATTTACGTTGACAATAAATGCCTTGATAACCCTCAGCACAAATACACCGGTAGCGATCGGCGGTGACCTGGACACATTGCGCACCATTCAAGCATAATCCGTCGTCACAAGACGAAAAAAATGCTGAAATTCTCATCCACTGAACATTTGTCGGAAGTGGTGTGCACCAAAATTGCTTGGAAATTTTCGTGAAAAAGCCGCGTCATTCGTAGCAAACGAGTAAATATAGGCGCTTTTTTTTGATGCCGCTCAACAATGCGCATAGTAGTATCGATGATATGCGATCGGTGACACTTTTGCACACAACGATACGCTCTCAACCGTTTATTTCATTGTGATGATGGTGTTGTGCCATACAATGTAACGAAACATTTGCGCACATTTTTTAAACGATAATTTCCCTTTCTTTTGCGAACTTGTCATTTATTTAACGGCTGATGAACTTCTTGTCGCAGTTGTGTCTGTCGTCAACGTCTATAGATCTTCCAGTTTGCGGCGCGCTTATTTGTTTTCACTTTAATTTAGAGGAGGCAATTTCCGCCTACTCGTTGCTCAGCCAAAGGCAACATTTCGCATCCATTTGCTCACGATCCGAAAAAATTAATTTCTTGGTTTGATGATATGAAGTTTGGACACTTAATGGTGAAGTTTTCGTAACTATAGCAACCAAAAAAAGAACGTTACAATCGTTAAAGCAAACGATCGTTTGCGTCATTTTTTGCAGATTGCGATTTCAGGCGCGAATCCAGGTCTTTTGTGGATTCGCAACATCAACTGTGACAAGTATTAGTAGGCAACAAAATTTCTATGTCCTTTTTTTGTGTACTTAAGCAAATCCGCAATTCGCAAATTGCATCCCGGCCGCGACGTAATGTCTGCGCGTATATATCTGGATGTGTGTCAATGGTGCACCCGTCCGATATTTTCAACACGGGAAACAGTAACGTTGAAGTTATGGAATCCGACAGGTATGATTCACGCTCCCCGCTTACCTCACCATTTTTGCCGATTGTTTCAAACCAAACCATCAATATCTTTATGCCTTTGAAAATGGATAAAGAGCTGCCACCGGTCAGATTACAAAAAAGTGAATTTTTGATAGAGAATTTTTAAGAGCGCTCAGTTCAGGTAAAAATTTGAATTTTCCTAGTTCGCGAGAATTTCGAGGGATCGACCGATCACTCTGACAAATAATTTGCCGAAGTGTGAGAGCACCTCACTTTTACGCATTTTCTACTTGTACAGTCATTCAATATAAACTTTAATTTTTCACATTATTTATGTTTTTCGTTATTGTATTCTCTTTCAATAAGAACAAAATACACTCAATAGTTTGAACATTCGGAGTACAAACTGAAGTGCCTAAAAAAATGAGACTAACAATTCTACGAAAACTCCGTGATGTTCAAACGATATCATCTATCCGTTGTCGCTACCATCCATCTTCAGAGACTTTTCTTGGAATGTTAGTGGTATTTTTGTTCCGAAACCAAAAAAAAACGAATTTGCTGTCAAAAAACAATTCTTGGATTTTTTTTTTCGACAGAGACTGAACTGAGCATCGTTAAGGTGGCTAGAGAATACATTTATCTCACTCATATATTTGTAAACTTTTGAGTACCCACTCAAAGGGCATTTCCAATGTATCGTTCGATGTGACTGCATCAAAGTGAGTTTCTGTTGCGGCAAACAAATTGAACGAGTGAGCTCTGTTGAAGCGACGTTATTGAATTATCATTGCCGATCAGCGCATTCGTTAAAATAGTGTGCATTTGGTATGCCGAAATCTTTAGGGAGCTAGCAAATTGGTTCGCATAAATTACGCAATTGTTTTGCGAATGCAGCCAACGATATTCGCGCATTGCATGATGGCTACACTCGCTACAATATACCATCCAATCTTCAGTATACCTTCGATCAATACTGCACATCAATAAGTATGTTTTCATTTTCAATTTGATTCTATGTATAATGTTTGGAATTACGAACATTTCTGATGAGTGACTAGTAGCTAAAGGTGAAGGAGCTATGAACTTTGATCGAAACCAGAAAAAAAAAAACCACATCAGTGATCCGAAGCACAATGAGAATGAAGTGAGCACAAGAATTAATCATACTAAAAAAAAACAGTTCTTTCCTACACAGTTCATTTTAAAGAAACAGTGAAGTTTAAATCATTTCATAGTGCTTTCATGGGACAGCAATATATCACTATGGATATGTAATCTTGAAAAGTATTTCTTGAGCCTTTTATATATATGAATCCCTTTTATATATGTGAGAAGTAAAAAGCAAATGAGATCCAAAAAAAATATATTGTGTAATGCGTAAAATCAAAAAGGCGTCATATACACGTATCGAAAATATTTTAAAAAAATATGCACTGATGATATTAAATTTACCGAGCGCATCATGTGGTACACACTCTGTGAATCCATTTCTGACCGTACATTCGGAACCCTCTTCACATTGTTGACCGTTACAGAAATCGGATAACTGAAAAATATTTCAGCCTCAATTGTGCAACGAATTGCAACTTATTGTCACTAATTTCAAAAAATACTAATAGTTCACTTTGATATGAAAATTTAATCTTATATAAGAATTTAGTCGGTTTTTCAATAAATCGCTTAATAGTTAACAAAATGCTGATGAAACAACAAAAGCACTGGATAAATCTGATGTTGAACGCGCACTAATTCGTTCGATGATTCATGATGATTATCTCAATGAACTCGAGGAGGTTGATTTGTCAACGAAAAAAAAAATAAATTTTTGAATGTTATGTGTTTCCCACGCAATCTTGCAATAGGGAAGAAACAAAGCGCACAATTACTGACAGCCCTGAGGCATTTTTCGATTAGATCTTGATTTGATCAATTTTTTTGGAGGTTGGGGGGTGAGAGGAAGGGAAGGATGTTTATATACGGGAGAAAGTATTACCTGATATTGAAAAACGTGTTCAAAGCCAAAAATTCTTAGTAGAATTCCGTTCATGGATGTTGTTGATGGAAGAGGAGAGAACAGCCGACAAAGTTACGTTAGCTTGGACTAGAGAGGAGGGGCAGCCAGTTAAATGGAATAACGAACGATACGACGTGCGAGCGCTTTATTCGATTTGTGCTTATTCCTTGGGGAGCGTCCTCATCGGATTTTTTTTTTCCAAATGTCACTTCACATACATTTGCCTCCCTAAACTTTTACGCTGCACACATCCATATAAACAAGTGTGCCATTAAAACAAACCACTGACATCACATCACGTGTTTTTTGCTGCATTTCATCTGATGACTAACAAAATTGGCCAAAAAGAACTTGAATTTGTCAATTGCAAAACTAATATGCAAAAGAGATTGGCCGACAAAGGGCGCAGGCAACAAAGGGTGTCAACTGGCGAGAAGAAGGTGATGATCGTCACTTTCGTCGCTTATGAATTGCGATTCTGTGTGCATTTCAAAAACGAATACTTGGATGACCGGTCGCGTTTTCCCGTACGATCATGACGAATTCGACCACCAGAATGGTATTTTATAGCCAGCCATTTAGGTCATTTGTAATACTACGGAAACGCTTATCGTTAAGCAATAAAACTTACGGCATAATTGCATTATGATCGCAAGCCGAATGGAGTATACAAATATGTACATACAAAGAACAAACGTTGCCATAGGTATTTACATAAACTACGAAAAAGACAATGAAGAAAAAAAGCGTTATGCATAATTTAACCTATAAATAACGATATTTTAACTTTATTCATCCTCCTTTTGCATCTACCAAGCGTTACTACCTAATTCTTTCTAACACATTTCTGCATTATAAGCGCTACGCCTTTCCTGTGAATTTAACGCAAATGTCCGTAAAAAGCAATGTATATTATTGTTGGGTTAATGCAACTCTCATAGATCTTTGTAAGGCACTTTTTGCCAAAAAAAAAAAAGAAACGACGCTCTGCAGTATTGTTCAGTTGTTTTCTGATATTATTGTTGGGTTAATGCAACTCTCATAGATCTTTGTAAGGCACTTTTTGCCAAAAAAAAAAGAAAAAACGACGCTCTGCAGTATTGTTCAGTTGTTTTCTGCGTGCACTTTTGCATCATTTCTTATCGTTTTTTGCAGCATTCATTTGTTAAAATGTCTACACAATGTGTTGTTCGCAATTCGTGCAGCAATAACAATCGCGTTGAGAGAGTAGCATTACTTTGTGCATCCGCAGCGTAATAATGTTTCGGAGTTAACGTCTGGGGAATTTAAACTTGATGGAGTTGCCTCTCACCTGTAAAATGCTCGCTTTCAGCTATTGCTGAGCCTTCAAAATCGCCTTGAAAGCATTGCGAAACCATTGAATGTTTGCTACGTAGACGATCGCATAGTTAGCCGTCTTGGACATACTGTGGTAACTAAGTCGCCTACGGAGTTCAGATCGCAGTGCTGAGAAGTGCGTACTTCGCTTTTACGGCCATTATACGAGCAACAGAATACTAACGATGGTAACGCAAGCATCACAACGTTTTGTGGAAATCACACTAAGTTTCGTTCGAACGATATCAACCATTCTAAACGTTACAGCACGTAGGTGCTGTGCCGTTTGGTGATTGCTAACTGAACTATGGTGGTGCTCTGTGTGAAAGGGCGGAAAGTGGAAAGGATTGTATGCAACTGAGAAGCGTTTTGAAAAGGAACGTTTCCGTTAATGTGCTCAAACGAGAAAAATTGTATTGTTCGGCTTTCCCAGATGCTATTAAGCGCTTTTTCCGGAAAGCGTCAATCTGTAATTCGTGTGCTAGCTTCCTCTTTTAAAGTCTCTTCAACTCTGACCGCATTACTTCTGGCTGAATGATCGTTTTTTATTCGAAACCACTTCTTTATCAAAAATTCTTAAGGCACTTATAGACTGTTTATAGCAAATGTGAGGGCAACTGAGACCAAAAGATGCTCATAAATTTCGCCATATTTATAGCATATATGGGCAACCTCTCTCTTCCGCCACTCCTCCCCTCCCCTTCTACCTCCTCACCTCCCTAACTTTCGGAAAATAAATGAAATTGAAGTTGGGTCATCTAAAACTATGGAAGTAATTGATAAAAAGTGTTGTATATTGAAAAAACCCACTTTTCTAGGTGGCTCTTCTTGCAAATTTTTCAGAATTCTCGGTCCTTCCCTATATTTTTCGGCGTTTTAGCTGTGGTTCACTTCTCCGAAACCATAAAATTTGATGGGGACTCCTTCAATTGGAGGTGAAAGCGATGGGCAAAGTGCTTCAAGGATCGCATAGCGTTCGTTTTCCATGTACGCTTTGTAGCGGACAGAATAATTTTTTTTTTGAGAACGAGTCGAAGAATTCTGGTTCAAACACAGGTAAATTACACGGTTTCGAATTATGTATTGGAACGATCACTCGAGGGAACGACCTATACACGAAAAGATTCAATGATACATTCAATTCGCATCCAACAATCTCTCTGAATCGCCAATCGATGGATCGTTGTTATAGAACCTCGATGAAAAAAAAAAATCAAAAAAAAAACAAATCAATAGTCTCATTTACTGCATACCGGTTTATATGCGTGCAGTTGTTAGATCAATCTAAATCCAAAAATAAGTAATTCCGCTTCATATCCTCCGTCTAAGACTTGTACAATCTAGACGCTATTCAAAGACGCTCATAATTCAACTCGATAACAGTCTATCAATAATAATTTGATGGTACATTGCAGCCACCGTTTCAGTCACAGCATTTCCGGTTCAATTCCACATTGCGATTTTGAAATTTCATAATTGAATTTTCTAATTCACAATATGTCTGATCAATAAACTCTTTTCGGCTTGGTGGAAAATCATTGATTTCGCTCTTTCACTCACTCGGCTTCCCCTTCGAACAGTTTCTGCCTTTCAAAGACAGTTTCTTTCTTTGCATCGAGATTCTCTCGGCCAATGGTCCGGCATTTCTATACTTTCGATGCTGTTGACAAAAATTTTCTATGAAACAATTAAGTGTCTCCCAATCCAAATTTGTCATATAGAATTGGAATAAACAAAACATATGGTGAGGCAATAAGGTTTTCACGTATGGAGTCAATTAGAAATGTTTTGTCGCATAATAATTGAGAGATACTGTTGGTTTGCTTGGAAACAGCGATATACTTTACTCGTTTAGATAGTAACTTTTTCGAAATTACTCTTTTCAGTAACTTCTCAACTTAAATCCAATTAAAACGTTTATTTGCCAATTACCGCAAAACAACGCCAACGGTTTATTGAGCGCGCTCCAAAATATCTTGTTTTCATCAACGCCATCTCGTCGACGGTAATCACTCATAGTGCTGTTGAGTGAAATGACAAGCTTTGCAATTTTGATGTTGAGTATGCGGTTAAAACAAACGTATTGCTTGGGTTAGGAAAAAATCGAAATTTTTATTCTGAAAAAACATTCTTTTTTTAATTGATGAAAATCCAACAAGTAATAGCTAACCTTATATTGGCATAGATCCCCGGCATGTGCACTTCCACATATGCATATAAACGGTGTGCTGCTCGAATTGGATGGCACGCAGAACGCATCATTCCAACACGGATACGAATCACATGCATTACCAACTGCAATAATCATTCCGATTCTTATGCTGTTGATTCAAATTCTTTAAACAGTTGCTAATTGTAAAATAAACGAAACATAAATGGAGGGTTTGATAATAAATAAGTACAAGGACAATCAGTTTTGATTCTATTCATGTATTTTAAAAATCATGGGCATATTAGACGAATAAATATGCCGAAAACTTTCAAATGGAATATTCGATGTTCGTCTTCGGCATGAAACCGTCATTTCCTCGAATGCAGAGCTTTTAGTTTTCGTATTGTTAAAAGCGTTATATAAATTTTTGGCAATAATTTTCTTGTATGCGACACGCCTGATTCAGGTTTGTTTGCACGCTGTTATAACCATTTATTACTACAGCGAAACGTTATGAAAGTAATCTAAGGGCCAAGTGGAAAGTAAGCTAAACCGAATACGCAATAAAGGTCATAAATTGGCCAATGAAGCTGTTACACTGAAATAAAACTCTCCATTCCATAATAATTTTTACAAAAATAGTGCAATTGTGTGCGCGGAGATGTCAATGCCAATGCCAAGTTCATTTCCGACAATCCATACAATGAAAACTCCGGATAGCGCGAAAAAAAAGAAACGCTCTTGCTGTTGGCTTTGTCCTTTAGAGATGATTTTGCGCTGCAACTGCAGAAATATTATTGCAGATTTTTCGCCATGAAAGCCAATCTCAGAATGCACTTTTTATACCTGTTTCACCTTATTAAATTCTGCAACACCATTTCGCATGTACATTCTTCGTCCGTCTCCCGATTTTTTCTGCCGGAGAGGGAGGAATCGAATACTGAGAAAGTGATTCGACAAAAAGAAGTGGATTGCCACTGCCAAGCAAGTGTATGAATCTTTTTGCCTCTCTTTTTGAGAAGAACAAAGAACAAATCACGGCATCCAAGCCTTGAACATCCCAAACGATCATCACTTAACGACCAAGATTCATGTTCGAAAGACAAGACTAAATGTGAATGCTAAACTTAATCCTGCCTGTTGTTGGTAGAGTTAAAGATCGGATGAATTGAGAAAGAGCGCTTCTAATATTGCCATTAAAAAACGTTTGGGATTAATCATTTGACGTCCATTTGACTTGTAATTTTCATTTTTGACTTATAATTTTCCATTAAAAACAAATAGATCAGTGGCTCGCATAAGATGTTGATTAAGAAAGCTCTACAAAAAAAACAAAACAAATGGACAGTGGAATCTGCTTCTTTTCATAAAACCTTTTGCAATATTCCATAGCTAGAAAGAAAGGGATAGATAAACCGGTGAGGTTATTGCACTGGATACTTTGACGGCTGCACGTGAATGTTGTGCAGCATATACAGCTTTAAAAAAACAACCAGATTGTTTGAAAAGGTATCCTGAAGCATTCTCCTGCGGCCAACCGGGTTCTGGACCAAACATGACTTAGAAATTAACGATATCTTCATGTTTAGTTGGCAATTTCCTATTGTTGGCGGATTTTTGTGCTAAAATCCCTCAACAATTTCCGTTCAACTAAGAAAGTCGCTCAGAGCGTCTGGCATTGCCAATATGGAGGAAAATAAATTCGTAACTATCACATTTTGGTGTGTGCCACAAGTTGCTAACAGTAGGAAATACAAGTACAACATATTCAACGCAAGTCATGATAAGTCCATGCAATAAAACTAGAACTAAACAAAAATCTTTTGGCATAAAAGAGACAAGTCTTAAAGAATGCCTCAATTTTTTTTTCTATTTCTGGAAAATGTTTGTTTAAAAAAATGTGACCATAAACATTTCTCAAATCGAATTAAAACATGTTTTCGATTTTAAGCTGGTGCCTCTATTAGCTGAATTTTATGACATGTTGAATTCCTCGAACTGATACGCATGGAAGCATGCATTCATGTACGACTCCCTCATCACATTGCGCATTGACGATTACTCGCTTAGAAAATGTCTATACATGAATGTGTGTATGGCAAAGAAGAAAAAGTCACCATATGAATAACATGCGGACAAACCTCTCGAGCCATCCGAAGTTCAGCGAAGTAGCCCACAACTCACAAGTGGCTTCAGAGCATAATACGCAAAATTTCTTCTAATTTTGCGAGAATCAAGTGCAAGCGGTCAAAGTTCCATGTCAAATGTTTACCTAGCAGTTTGAAAAAAAAAAGCAATAGAAATATGACGGAATTTTTCACCCTTCACCCGAACATCGAACAAGAGACCCGCAGTCACAAATGGAGGTTACGTAAAGCGCGCAATTGTTTTCCAGTTTCGCGTAAGCTCCGCATTAGTGACCAAACTGCTAGGGCGAACTGCCCATACGTATCACCAATTATATTGCCAAAATGACGACATTCAGGTGATACGATAATTTGTTCAGAAAAAGAAGACAGCATCAAAAACAAAACAGTATAAACTTTTAGCTTAGATTTACATAGTTTGATAAACGAAAAATTTCTAAGAAACTCATAAACAGCTCAAGACTATCGATTTAATACTTCGCAAGAACATTTTTTTCCACATAAATTCGAGAACTATCGCTTTTAACAGCAAAGGATTGTTAGTCGTTAGTAGATTTTTGCGTTATCTTAACAGAAAAAATTCATCACAAATGGTCCTTTTTTTTCGAGATACGGTACTTAAACAATGTTGTGTAAAACGGTTTCGTTATTTTCCCAAAGGCCGACCAAATATGAACGGCAAAAACGTATTACATTGCAGCCACCGTTTCAGTCACAGCATTTCCGGTTCAATTCCACATTGCGATTTTGAAATTTCATAATTGAATTTTCTAATTCACAATATGTCTGATCAATAAACTCTTTTCGGCTTGGTGGAAAATCATTGATTTCGCTCTTTCACTCACTCGGCTTCCCCTTCGAACAGTTTCTGCCTTTCAAAGACAGTTTCTTTCTTTGCATCGAGATTCTCTCGGCCAATGGATCCGGCATTTCTATACTTTCGATGCTGTTGACAAAAATTTTCTATGAAACAATTAAGTGTCTCCCAATCCAAATTTGTCATATAGAATTGGAATAAACAAAACATATGGTGAGGCAATAAGGTTTTCACGTATGGAGTCAATTAGAAATGTTTTGTCGCATAATAATTGAGAGATACTGTTGGTTTGCTTGGAAACAGCGATATACTTTACTCGTTTAGATAGTAACTTTTTCGAAATTACTCTTTTCAGTAACTTCTCAACTTAAATCCAATTAAAACGTTTATTTGCCAATTACCGCAAAACAACGCCAACGGTTTATTGAGCGCGCTCCAAAATATCTTGTTTTCATCAACGCCATCTCGTCGACGGTAATCACTCATAGTGCTGTTGAGTGAAATGACAAGCTTTGCAATTTTGATGTTGAGTATGCGGTTAAAACAAACGTATTGCTTGGGTTAGGAAAAAATCGAAATTTTTATTCTGAAAAAACATTCTTTTTTTAATTGATGAAAATCCAACAAGTAATAGCTAACCTTATATTGGCATAGATCCCCGGCATGTGCACTTCCACATATGCATATAAACGGTGTGCTGCTCGAATTGGATGGCACGCAGAACGCATCATTCCAACACGGATACGAATCACATGCATTACCAACTGCAATAATCATTCCGATTCTTATGCTGTTGATTCAAATTCTTTAAACAGTTGCTAATTGTAAAATAAACGAAACATAAATGGAGGGTTTGATAATAAATAAGTACAAGGACAATCAGTTTTGATTCTATTCATGTATTTTAAAAATCATGGGCATATTAGACGAATAAATATGCCGAAAACTTTCAAATGGAATATTCGATGTTCGTCTTCGGCATGAAACCGTCATTTCCTCGAATGCAGAGCTTTTAGTTTTCGTATTGTTAAAAGCGTTATATAAATTTTTGGCAATAATTTTCTTGTATGCGACACGCCTGATTCAGGTTTGTTTGCACGCTGTTATAACCATTTATTACTACAGCGAAACGTTATGAAAGTAATCTAAGGGCCAAGTGGAAAGTAAGCTAAACCGAATACGCAATAAAGGTCATAAATTGGCCAATGAAGCTGTTACACTGAAATAAAACTCTCCATTCCATAATAATTTTTACAAAAATAGTGCAATTGTGTGCGCGGAGATGTCAATGCCAATGCCAAGTTCATTTCCGACAATCCATACAATGAAAACTCCGGATAGCGCGAAAAAAAAGAAACGCTCTTGCTGTTGGCTTTGTCCTTTAGAGATGATTTTGCGCTGCAACTGCAGAAATATTATTGCAGATTTTTCGCCATGAAAGCCAATCTCAGAATGCACTTTTTATACCTGTTTCACCTTATTAAATTCTGCAACACCATTTCGCATGTACATTCTTCGTCCGTCTCCCGATTTTTTCTGCCGGAGAGGGAGGAATCGAATACTGAGAAAGTGATTCGACAAAAAGAAGTGGATTGCCACTGCCAAGCAAGTGTATGAATCTTTTTGCCTCTCTTTTTGAGAAGAACAAAGAACAAATCACGGCATCCAAGCCTTGAACATCCCAAACGATCATCACTTAACGACCAAGATTCATGTTCGAAAGACAAGACTAAATGTGAATGCTAAACTTAATCCTGCCTGTTGTTGGTAGAGTTAAAGATCGGATGAATTGAGAAAGAGCGCTTCTAATATTGCCATTAAAAAACGTTTGGGATTAATCATTTGACGTCCATTTGACTTGTAATTTTCATTTTTGACTTATAATTTTCCATTAAAAACAAATAGATCAGTGGCTCGCATAAGATGTTGATTAAGAAAGCTCTACAAAAAAAACAAAACAAATGGACAGTGGAATCTGCTTCTTTTCATAAAACCTTTTGCAATATTCCATAGCTAGAAAGAAAGGGATAGATAAACCGGTGAGGTTATTGCACTGGATACTTTGACGGCTGCACGTGAATGTTGTGCAGCATATACAGCTTTAAAAAAACAACCAGATTGTTTGAAAAGGTATCCTGAAGCATTCTCCTGCGGCCAACCGGGTTCTGGACCAAACATGACTTAGAAATTAACGATATCTTCATGTTTAGTTGGCAATTTCCTATTGTTGGCGGATTTTTGTGCTAAAATCCCTCAACAATTTCCGTTCAACTAAGAAAGTCGCTCAGAGCGTCTGGCATTGCCAATATGGAGGAAAATAAATTCGTAACTATCACATTTTGGTGTGTGCCACAAGTTGCTAACAGTAGGAAATACAAGTACAACATATTCAACGCAAGTCATGATAAGTCCATGCAATAAAACTAGAACTAAACAAAAATCTTTTGGCATAAAAGAGACAAGTCTTAAAGAATGCCTCAATTTTTTTTCTATTTCTGGAAAATGTTTGTTTAAAAAAATGTGACCATAAACATTTCTCAAATCGAATTAAAACATGTTTTCGATTTTAAGCTGGTGCCTCTATTAGCTGAATTTTATGACATGTTGAATTCCTCGAACTGATACGCATGGAAGCATGCATTCATGTACGACTCCCTCATCACATTGCGCATTGACGATTACTCGCTTAGAAAATGTCTATACATGAATGTGTGTATGGCAAAGAAGAAAAAGTCACCATATGAATAACATGCGGACAAACCTCTCGAGCCATCCGAAGTTCAGCGAAGTAGCCCACAACTCACAAGTGGCTTCAGAGCATAATACGCAAAATTTCTTCTAATTTTGCGAGAATCAAGTGCAAGCGGTCAAAGTTCCATGTCAAATGTTTACCTAGCAGTTTGAAAAAAAAAAGCAATAGAAATATGACGGAATTTTTCACCCTTCACCCGAACATCGAACAAGAGACCCGCAGTCACAAATGGAGGTTACGTAAAGCGCGCAATTGTTTTCCAGTTTCGCGTAAGCTCCGCATTAGTGACCAAACTGCTAGGGCGAACTGCCCATACGTATCACCAATTATATTGCCAAAATGACGACATTCAGGTGATACGATAATTTGTTCAGAAAAAGAAGACAGCATCAAAAACAAAACAGTATAAACTTTTAGCTTAGATTTACATAGTTTGATAAACGAAAAATTTCTAAGAAACTCATAAACAGCTCAAGACTATCGATTTAATACTTCGCAAGAACATTTTTTTCCACATAAATTCGAGAACTATCGCTTTTAACAGCAAAGGATTGTTAGTCGTTAGTAGATTTTTGCGTTATCTTAACAGAAAAAATTCATCACAAATGGTCCTTTTTTTTCGAGATACGGTACTTAAACAATGTTGTGTAAAACGGTTTCGTTATTTTCCCAAAGGCCGACCAAATATGAACGGCAAAAACGTATCAAATGCTAAGCAAAGTAAAGTGCAAGAATTCTGCCATTTCAAGCGCATCTGATAGCTGCTTGGAACATCACTTAATGATGTGCTCATCCTTTGCACTTGTGCAACTTGAAAGCCTCTTTTTTGACAGGACCCTCAGTCAGCTGCTGCCTTTATGTATACACTTACACCACCTAATACACTATATATTGGTTTCCATGTGTATTACAACAGCATGTTATCTTTTAAACAGTGAGATCTCAACAACAAATACGTTATGCGTTTGTACGACTATTTCAAGATCATAGCCTAAAGAAATACAAAACTCGATGAAAGGAACAAAATCGCAGTGTTGCTCTCGAAAAAGAATCGGTTTGTCTTGGTCGCACGCAAGACCTCAGAAAATTTAGTCTTGTGCACGCTGTAGTCTAACTGAATTTGTAAACTAGTTATGCACTATTAGACATTGACTTCTTGATTCTTCCGATTCTTCAATCTTCGCTTCCAAGTTTGTTCAAACGGGTAAGTCATCGTTGTGACTCCTCATGACCTTAAAGTAAGCCTTTAAAGCGCAAACCCGTCAACAGAAAGCGGTAGTAATCAAATATAAAGCTTCGCAGTTGATCATATAATAATCCATATAAGCTATCGCTAGAATTGTTTCTAAGCGAGACAGATGATAAAAGAGGCTTGCGGGGGTGTGGGAGGGGGGAGGAGCGCGGGGGGTGAGGAAGAATGGACCAAAGATCCATGTCCATAGCTTGTAGTTTGAGCGGAAAATTGGATATTTTTTCCGACAAATAACAGCCATACAATGAGTCAAAAACAACAGGTGAAAAGCAAAAATTATGCGAACACATATGCATCATAATTAATCGTTAATTTCTCACTCAAATCATCAATGAAATCGTCTAGTGAATGAATGCATAACGAAAAATTCATAACAAAATCCGACCAATTGTTCAGTTCTCGAAACAGAAAAATCTCATGCTCTTTAGCTTCATGCCTTTTTCGTAATATGCAAGCAATCAAAAATATGGTGCAACTCTCAAAATTCATGTGTGAATCGAGCAGCGACATTCGCAATTGTCGGACAGCAGAGAAGAGTATCAAAAAAAGAAAAAGCCGTAATGGGACGGCGGCAGCCATAATGAACGCCCTTCAAAGGGTATCACAACATACGAAAAACGATTGGTCTATAAACGAAGATTTTTCTTGCAATTTTCAAAAGTAGTGCTCATTTATTCAGTTTTGCTTCATTTTTTTGGATGTTTACATTTTGTGGCCTTCCTACAGTAAGTTAGAACTTTCAGCAATCTATTCACTATATTGTTTGAACAAACACTGCAATTTTGGAAAGTGAGGGGATACGTAAATGTTTTTTCGAATGATTTACAATTCATAAATGTACCATTCATTCCTTACGCATCTGAGAACTGAGCGCGATTGATTTGAAGAATCAAACTAAGACCAACCGTAGACGACTCTCGATGAGACGCCGTCAAGAATGGCTTGTCTAATAGAGTGACGACTGGCGTCCAGAAGTGGTGTCATCAGTGTATGCGATAAGGTTCACATAGCCGATCCTCCGCTTGCGCCTCACTCGTTGCTCACCTGCAACCGATCACGAGCGCTCGTTTCCGGCATTGGCCAGCAGTTGTAGCAGCCACGCCCTTCTCGATTCAATTTCACTTGGTTTCAAATAGCATCATTTCTATTATACTGGTTTGCAAATCACCTCTTCATCGATTTGACCTTTTTTTCATTCAACCCTTTCTTATGACACTAAATAACGAAATACTTTTAGGTGCAAAATTACCATAAGATCGTCGGCAAAAAAAAAGTATTAATTCAAGTATGTGACTCAATCAGTCATTCCATGAATGCCGGTACTGTCATCCGCTTAGTTTTCTTGCGAGTAAAAATAAAAATACTGTAGTGTATTGAGGATATCATGAGCTATTTCACGATTTAATAACGGTAGCTTCCTTACTTATCGATAAATACTTCCTCGTCCGCAATGTATATGAATGTAAAAGATTTTATAATAGAATCTATTCTAACGACAAATAATCGCTCAACAAATCGGATGTCTACTAGCGTAATGACAAAGAATTGATTTGAATTGTAAATTATTTTATGTCTATTTGCAATCACGTATGATATATACGTTCCTATCATTCAACAACTGAACTACAATGTACCAAGTGAGATCTTTGTTCCGTGAACTCCTTGGCTAGAATGGTCACTATCGAACTGC
Source organism: Toxocara canis (assembly GCA_000803305.1). Taxonomy (NCBI): domain Eukaryota; kingdom Metazoa; phylum Nematoda; class Chromadorea; order Rhabditida; family Toxocaridae; genus Toxocara; species Toxocara canis. The sequence goes on along the minus strand of JPKZ01000425.1, from coordinate 111,009 downwards.
ATAAAAACAACGTCAACCAACAGTATGCATCCCATAAATTAAACAGCGCAAAAAATAACGAAGTCGCGAAAAAAAAAGGAAAGAAACAAGAACAATAGATGTGCACAACAATAGTGATAAAACCAATTCGCTTATTTTTTTGCATTGATTAAAATCCAGCGCATTTATCATTTGGCAAGTGAAAAAGCATTATGAGAAAGAAAGAACTGGTTCGTTGAGCGGAAAAAAAATCTTTTAAACGAAAGAGATCTTATCAGCGGACTGATAACGAAAAAAGTTGAACACCGTAATCGTCACTAAGCAAAAGTGTTTTTTTTTTCACAGAATAAAACACCATTATTCGATTAATTTGCAATATACTTCGCAAGCTAGTAACAGTTTTCAGGGAAAAATCTTCTAACCGAACACTTCAAAAAGTGAATGCAATGGAATGCAAAAAAAAAAGAAAATGCAGATAACTACCGTTCAATATATGATTGTGATTAAAGCGAAATGGATCAATTCGAAAACCCAAAATATGAAGAACCTAATCGCCGACCAGCGTGTGGATCATCATATGACATAAACGTAAGAATTCAAGTGGATAATTCATTGACGAATTAAATTCAAAATTTGCAATTGATTTTCTTCTCTTTCCTCAGTTCGCTGCTAAGCGTTATTTTGCAATTGGCAGTGAAAAAAAAACGCAACGATGTTCAATGGACCAATTGTTGATGAGGTGAAATTAATGGATGCTTGTTAAAATGGACGCTTATTTAAATGAACGCTTATTTAAATGAGCGCTTCTTTGAAACAAATGGAGTGCAACTTTAGATAAAAGTTAATAAAGCAAAAAAAAGCAACAGTTCAAAGAACTGGTTCGTTGAGCGGAAAAAAAATCTTTTAAACGAAAGAGATCTTATCAGCGGACTGATAACGAAAAAAGTTGAACACCGTAATCGTCACTAAGCAAAAGTGTTTTTTTTTCACAGAATAAAACACCATTATTCGATTAATTTGCAATATACTTCGCAAGCTAGTAACAGTTTTCAGGGAAAAATCTTCTAACCGAACACTTCAAAAAGTGAATGCAATGGAATGCAAAAAAAAAAGAAAATGCAGATAACTACCGTTCAATATATGATTGTGATTAAAGCGAAATGGATCAATTCGAAAACCCAAAATATGAAGAACCTAATCGCCGACCAGCGTGTGGATCATCATATGACATAAACGTAAGAATTCAAGTGGATAATTCATTGACGAATTAAATTCAAAATTTGCAATTGATTTTCTTCTCTTTCCTCAGTTCGCTGCTAAGCGTTATTTTGCAATTGGCAGTGAAAAAAAAACGCAACGATGTTCAATGGACCAATTGTTGATGAGGTGAAATTAATGGATGCTTGTTAAAATGGACGCTTATTTAAATGAACGCATATTTAAATGAGAGCTTCTTTGAAACAAATGGAGTGCAACTTTAGATAAAAGTTAATAAAGCAAAAAAAAAGCAACAGTTCAATGAACGTAAGTAAACGACTTTTCTTAAGTGAATATTTTATTACGTATTCACATTTGTAAAAACCTCAGAACAACGATAATGAGATATGATCAGAGTCCAACCCCCACTCATTTCGGCACTGTAATGAAGCTTACTTTTTTGAAAAAAAAAAGAAAAATTCTCAAGGAACTGATGGAAGGACTTTAATTGGACGAACTCACCGAACTGTTTAAGAAATTTTTCGTAAATTCGTCGTTTAATCGAATTCCATCGAAAAAAAAGAGCTCTAATATATGAAATGTATGCAGTTTTATCTGAAAAAAAAAGTATTTTACCGTTTCAACTTTTTTCTTCAGCAATAAAAATCACCAAAACTCAGCCACTAATAGTTCTCATCATACGTTGAAAATGTTCATACACTTTAACGATTGCGAATGATTTACCTCTCGAATTACATTTGTGTATTGCTTAGTAATTCATGCTCTATGGGTGAAAGGAAAAGAATATCGTTTAGTAGCAAATTGATAACAACGCTCTACCGGTCAGATCAGAGTGTGATTCCACATGTGTCCTTAGGGTTTAGCAAAACACTCGTCTAAACGATTCTCTAAAGTGACCGACGACTTCGACTTATTGAGAGTCAAGAAGGCTGATGCTTTTTTTTCACTTGGTCGTAAAACCGCTACACTCACGAATATTATTTTCCTCAAAATTTCGATGAATCAACGAACGTTAGGAGTAACGTTTCTGCCTTACCAGTGCATAAAATTCAATGAAACCTATCACTATTACTAATTTCTTTCTATTTATTCTAAATTTCTGTTGTGATATCATATTCAATTCGGTATCGATGAAAACATATGAAGTGTCGTGAAATATATCATTGCAAAAATATCATTGCCTTAATATTGGGAAGCAATACATTTATGCAGAACCAGGAAAGCGAGAAAGCGACAAATATAAGTTAAGTCGTGAAAAAAACAGCCTGCCGCAATATTTTTTTAACCGGAAAATTACGGTAATTTGAAAACTATGAGAATTAAAAAATTACGGTAATGAGAAAATCACGGTAATCCATTTCTACTCCTTAAGCCGTTTCTACTAACTGTTGTATATACAGAAACTTGTCAAAAAAGAAGCACAGTGATGTTGCTACGTTATGTGAACAAAAAAACCGGTATGGCTGTTCCTTTGGTGAATAATTACAGTTGTACCATATATTTCACGAACAAAAAAAAAGATGACATTATGTTATGAATTAATTACGTTAGAAAATTGTTCCTTCAAGAACACGTTGATGAGAAAACGAATCGGCTAAAGATTCTGAACAGAGTTCAGTAGGATCGTAGTCAGACCAATTGGAGTCAGATCAATCGTAGCCAGACCGGTCGGAGTCAGATCAATCGTAGTCAGACCGATCGGAGTCAGATCAATCGTAGCCAGACCAGTCGGAGTCAGATCAATCGTAGTCAGACCGATCGGAGTCAGATCAATCGTAGCCAGACCAGTCGGAGTCAGATCAATCGTAGTCAGACCGATCGGAGTCAGATCAATCGTAGCCAGACCAGTCGGAGTCAGATCAATCGTAGTCAGACCGATCGGAGTCAGATCAATCGTAGCCAGACCAGTCGGAGTCAGATCAATCGTAGTCAGACCGATCGGAGTCAGATCAATCGTAGCCAGACCAGTCGGAGTCAGATCAATCGTAGTCAGACCGATCGGAGTCAGATCAGTCGTAGCCAGACCGATCGGAGTCAGGTCAGTTGGAGTTAGACCGATTCGTAAAGAATGTGGTTGGAAGCCTCAAACTATCAGATTTTATTGGCGTTTCATAATAAAAATTTGAGGAGAGTGCCAATCATTAACGTATCAGCTAGAACGTAAAGGTTTGAAATGAGGACAAAGCTGTAACGCAATAGTCTAATTTGTCTTTCAGCTATCCTCTGAAATAAAGAAAGCTACGTTGTTCATTCAAAACGGCGGAAGTTCGCAGCTCACTTTAGCCAGTACTGAAAAGCGCTTCTTAATTTTATGCCTCTCTCTGTTTTATAGTGTTAAAGAACTTTCAGTTATCGCATAACAAGTAGGAGTCGAAACTGTCGAAAAATATATGGAAACAAATATGATAACACAAACACCAAAGTGCACATGCACTAAAAACTGCTATAAATTTCACATTCGGATGCAAGCAATCAGGAACTCTTTATTGCATCGAATTCGCTCACATTAGATGGATGGTGTGTTCCAGCTGTAAAATAAACAGAACATTTCCTACAAATCCGAGCAACAGCTGCTTCGTCTCCATCCCAACAGTTTGAAGCGCTCCGTTTCTTCGCTAGATAAATAATGCACTTAATCTTTACGTCTTGACAGCCCCGATTTAGCTAACAAATAAAACAATCTTTTGTTTATTCTTGACAGCTGTCATTAAATCAGATAAGTCAAACATGGGATTAAAATCTTTTAAGGAACTCACGATAAACAGTAAAGTAAGCAGCGAAATGATGATATAATCATTGCTATTTCGAGTAAGCGCCACATAACGCTCCTCAAATAGGCGAACAATAAGCGTTTGAATGGTCACCACTTTGTCATCACTCGATCGCCTGCAATGGCTATGCCCCGCTCATGGGTCGTGCTAGAAAAACGAGAGGCTTTGGTTCATTTCCTTTCCCAAAACGATGCATCTTTCGCCCGTCAAAAGCGCTGTTAGATGCCCATCCAGTTCAAGTAAGAATTCCGCACAGGGAATGATCATGCATAGTAAGAGAGGATTCGAAGTGATATTCCAGACGGGATTCCTCAGTTTTTCATAGTTTTTCGGTAGATTGCGAAATGTGCCTAGAAGATGACACATATAAGCTGCTTCCTCTTACAGGCGTTAATCAGACACACGATTAGAGGGCAATGAATTTCGAAAGAAAGAGTCAGGTGGTCAGAAAATTAACAGCTACGATGACCAGTTCAACAAAAAAAAAAACAAATCCTTAAAGGGTATATTTCCATCACCAGAGCGCGAGAGGAAAAAGACCGTTTAACGTTTTTTTTCGAACACTATAATTTCTTCACTGCTGCAGGGCACTTCGAATGAGCTGCCGTTTCTTTTCGAGCTGTGCACATCTTACTGTTTTATAGCCAAGCTTGTTACTGCTAAACTAGACGCTGCTAAGTTATGTCCTCCTATATCGCATCATTCAGCATCATGTAGCCCAACGGTATACGGCTAACGTAAGCGAACCAGTCGATTGAGCGAGACTGTCAATAAGAAAAGCAAAAAGAAAAACGTCGTACTAAGAGGTAGCACAATCGTATGTTGCTTAGTTGTAATAGCATTCATTGTTCCCATACGTTGTTAATGGTTGAAATAAAATACAGAACATGGTTCGCATCGCGTGAAACGTGATCGAATAAGCAACTGAAAATTGGTGCAATGTTTAACCGAGTTCTGACTCGTCCGAATTCACTAATCTTTCTTGCTGATCGAGTTAGCAGATCGATCATAACGATCGATGGCTTAATTATGGAAACCAATTCCACTTCGGTTAGTTCACCAACAAATTTCTTTTGTTCCTGTCACTACTCTCTTCTCGTCAACAAATATCCAACAGTGTTCAATCATTCATTCGTTTTAGCATTTTTGCGAACGTTATCACTAAGATCACTAAAGCATGCATCGTAGGCACAACTCGAATGGAAACGGCGCAAGGCATTGAAATACTTTTGCGCCGCAGCACTGAAGACATCCTGGTGCTTAAAAAAAACGTGATCGCTGTTCTTCCTTGGCGCTCTGATGGCGGAAATGTCCGTTTATAAGGATTCTTTCCCGTTAAAGACAACACAATAGTCGTTAAGCTAATAAGACTATGCAGTTACCAATCAATGAGTCGAATAATTCACTGAGTCGATTGCTCGCAGGCTTTCTTAGGATGCATTTAAAAATAACTGCTCGACGACTTTTTTTTCGATGAGCCTGCCACAACACGGAATCGAAGGAAGGTTATAGGCCGAGGAGGTTGTTGTTTTATAAGATTATATATATATGTGTATATATATATATAAAGTTGACAGCAAGCTTATACGCTCTATATATAGCTCTCATCGCCGGCGGTCCCGAATAAGACGGTCAACTTAAGTGAATGGATATCTCCGAATGCAAGTATTTTTCAAAGTTCACGCTCCGTTCAGTTCACTATTGTTCAGCTCGTTTATTATTTCTTGTTTTCTTCCAGTCACTATTCGGCCAATAAACGCACAAACGCAGTAAACATGGTTAGCGTTGCATGGTAAAACCTACTTCGCTCTACCTCGACGTTTATTTGAAAACATTTTATGTGGTGGATTGTCTAAATAACATGCTTAAGCTGAAGCTTGAACGTATGATCTTTTGTGTTCTGCGCAGATGTTCACTTTAAAGTTTGAACGTTCCCTTACTGCAATACAAATGCACGTGACGCCTCTCATCTGGTTCATGTGATGCGGCTCCTCTTCTGAGCGGCTTTGCACTTAATTTGGAATGCGGTGAGTCGGTAGAGAGACAAAGATGAAATGGTACAAGGTCATCCTGTGTGCAAAGCAGCTTTGCGAGTGTGTGCTATATGCAAAGTTGCGGGTGGGACACATTTCTATATTGGTAGAGATGAACAGAACTGCAACACATTGTCGACTCTCACAACAGAATAAATAAAACGAAAATTGTTATGGTTACTTTTTTTTGCAAAGATGCCAACTCGCATTCGGGTACCATAATCCGGAGTTTGTCAAGTCAAGAATTGTCATCTCTGAATAGGCTGAACGTTCAGCTGATGGGCCATAAAAAGATGTAAAATTGAATTGGCGATATATTATGTCATGCGGCATTACGAAACGGTAAGGTTTTAAGGAATCATTTGTTTTGCTAATTGTTACAAACCCAGTGAATGCTTCTTGCGCTGAGCCGAATGATTGAGCATCAGTCGCATTTCATGTCTGCAAACAAATAATGCTATGCCGATTGGTAGGCATTGTCTACTGAAACTAAAACTTTCGTACTTTCAAGTGTTAGAGCGCTGTGATTATTTAGTCGCAAAAGAAAAAAAAAACAACATTTTAGAGAGAAATTTAAGATGGAATGCATCTGCCGATGGGTTGGTTAGCATTTCTCAGTAGCCAGTCTTTATGTGATTCATTTAAGTACACTTGCAAAAAAAATGCAAGGTGGATGGTGAGTTCGTAACATCAACGTTTCATAGTGCTTGGACCAATGCAGCTATTGAAGACGAAGCATTTGTTAGTGCCATCTGAGCTTATAGCCGTGGTAAGCATGTATTTTTCTCTCAAGCTTTCCTTATGAACGGTCCTTTTTTTAATTCAGTCAATCTAAAAGTTACGCGTGCACATGAATTGTTTGGAACTCTTACCTACCGGTGATTCTTGTAACTAAATGCCTTTCTGGCCTACAGTAAAGACTGGCTAGTTAAGTGATGCCAATCACATGAACCAGATGAGAAGCGCCATGTGCATTTGTATGACAGAAAGTGAACAACATCTGCGCAGAACACAAAAGGTCATGCGTTCAAGCTTCAGCTTAAACATGTTATTTAGACAATCCACCACATAAAATGTTTTCAAATAAACGTGAAGTAGGTTTTAGCATGCAACGCTAACCATGTTTACTGCATTTGTGCGTTTATTGGCCCAATAGTGACTGGAAGAAAACAAGAAATAATAAACAAGCTGAACAGTAGTGAACTGAACGGAGCGTGAACGTTGAAAAATACTTGCATTCGGAGACATCCATTCACTTAAATTGACTGTCTTATTCGGGACCGCCTGCGATGAGAGCTATATATAGAGCGTATGAGCTTGCTGTCAACTTTATATATATACACATATATATATAATCTTATAAAACAACAACCTCCTCGGCCTATAACTTTTCTTCGATTCCGTGTTGTGGCAGGCTCATCGAAAAAAAAGTCGTCGAGCAGTTATTTTTAAATGCATCCTAAGAAAGTCTGCGAGCAATCGACCCAGTGAATTATTCGACTCATTGACTGGTAACTGCCACAGAGAATATTTCATAGTTTTGGCGTACAAATTAAGAAATGAGATGTGGATTTGACATATTCTTATCACTGAAGCGCCAAACGTCATGGTTGGCCCTATTAAATGGCTTTTGTACCTTTAATATGTTTAAACTTCGAGTACAATAAAGACTGTTCCAGTGCTATTGATATGAAAAATGTACTAAGCTTATGTATTTCATGCTAGTTGTGCACATTTTTTTAGCGCAGCAAACAAATCATTCCTGAACCGTTGTTAAAACATTGCATTTAAAAAAATAACAATCAATGTTCTATTGCTTGACATTTCCGCCATGCAATATCGACTGTTCATAGCTGCTATCACCGGCCATTCCAAATTCGTTTATTAATCCCTTATTAAGATATTTCTATACAACAATGTGAGGGGAGATCAAATAATAGCTACCTGAATGTAACATATACAAAATGTGAAGGTAATATGCCTTACTCTATACATACACACAACAATCTTTCTCTATATTGTTTGAACACTTTCTTATTCTGCTCTATTTCACTTTTTTTTAAAGCGCATTTTTTAAACTCCGCCATAGTTTGTACCATTTTTCCAAGCTGTTTACCGTTATGATATGTGCTTGAAATAAATATTCGAGCTTGATGTGCGTTCAAATCACTTCAAAAAGTGTAAATTCAACTTTTTTTTTTTTACACAAAAAGAACAATTGATGTGAACAGTGCACAGAGATTGATCAATTTTCGTTAACTAATAAAAGGAAAGTGCTGTGCTCAATTTTCTCATTTGGAAGAAATCGATTGATCAGAACTGAAATGATTCATTCAACAATTGTTTTTTCAAGCAGAGGACCATTTCACAATAGTTGTAATGCGACTAAAAAACATCAAAAAAGTCAATTTGCCAACTGAATGCAAATGTTCGGCGAAAAAAAAATGAAGAGCGTTTTGTCTTTTTTTTCACTAAAAACTTTGATGCGATAATTAATCACCGATTACTTGCAACATAACTCGTTTCACGATCAATTTTATACACTTTCACCGAACAATCGTTCATCTCAGTATGTTCGTATATGCATGTGCCTAACCGACCCTCCGCTCTCTGTCCGTTCGCCTGCTTTGAACGGCAAACGAGGCGAACCCTAAGATAATACTCTGCAAGCACATTATATGTTATTAACAATAGACTGCAAATAAAATTTGTGCATAGTTCGTGAATTTTTGGACGTAGATTTGCGCAAGGAAAACAATGTGGCCGAAATATGACACACGGGAATAATTAAGCCAAATTTTTCTTCCCATCAATTCCTACACGTTTTATTCCCATCAATTCCCATACGTCTTATTCCCATCAATTCCTATACGTTTTATTCCAATCATTTCTAATACGTTTTCTTCCCATCAATCTAGCCTCGGTCGATGCAAAAAGAGAACAAACTATAATTGCGCTAAGAAAAAAAAACAACAACATTCAATGTGAACGCCGAAAAAGAAATGCGAAATTCTAAGAAAATGAGGGCGAAAAATCGACGAAAAAGGACACCGACAGCGATTACAGCTCTGATCTTATGGGCAAATTACTTCGCCAACATAGATTGATTCAAAGTGCGCGCACGCCAGCAGCAGCAGATGTCTGATAGCAGATCGAACAAAAATGTTTTTCGCGTTGCTAAGCATTCGAAGCTTAGTTTTCGGAGGACATTTTTGCTTCACCATTTTAATCTGGATCACGTAAAATAACGTATTTCGCCTCAACTTCTTGGTATAAATCGCAATCTGGCCGCTCTTCACTTCCACGCAACTATGGATTAACGTCCATACTTCTATTAGCTATAAGTCTCATTTGACATTCGTCCCTACTTATCCTATCATTGAAGCACATTAGACAGAGCGATACTCTCTATTACTAGTTATCTTATCACTAAATCATGTTAGACACAGCTATGCTCTCTATTCCTATCTATCTTATCATTGAAGCAAATTGGACAGCTATAATCTCTAATGTGCTTCAATGATAAGATAAATAGGAACGCATGCCCAGTGCTAGAACTTTGTGCTATAATCGACTGGACTGGATACAACTGGCCAAAAGAAAACCGACGAAATTTGGTGAAACTTCTTTCTTTATAAAGCGCTGCTTAATGGTAGTGGGCAATAGTCGAGACAAGAAAACGGGCGAATAAATCAGTTGGAGGAAAATCTTCGCGATAAGTAGTGAACGTCGTTAAGAAAAGTGCGTAGGGTGGACATTCTCGGTCGTTCAATTTCTTACTCTCAGTTTTACGATCAAACCAAAAATAACATAATCTCATTTCGAACAAATTAGAAAGTGAACAGATCAAGATCTCATTGTTCTTCGAGTGACGACTGCTATGACTGATTGTGCCCCAAGGCCCTAGCCCTCGAGTGACGACTGCTATGACTGACCGTGGCCCGAAGGTCCTAGCCGTCCACAATTCAGCTTAGTCAACAAATAAAGTGCTAGAGTTTGAGCTCAAAATCTTTCGGCTCATGATTCCTTAGTGAATGAAATTGAAATTTGAGAATTTTCATCTGCAATTTTTCACTGCAAGAATACGATTTAAATGACGTCTTAAGCTTTTGAAAGCATTTTTTTTCTGAATAGTGGAAAAAAATTTTTGAAAGTATTCTCAACTGGCATTTATCATTTCTCTCTTGAAAATACCATAGCAAGCAAAAACATTTAGATTTCTGAAAATAAATCTGCTTTAATGTTAGCGCCAAGTCTCTCTTCGCTTATTTTGCGATTGCATTTGCGATAACTCAAGTATTTTTATTTCTTTTGTTTGCAGCTACTAATTAACTTCGCCAATTAAAGCAAAATTTTATAGTATCAAGTGCGATTTTATTATGCGAAGTCTTTTTGCGATGAATACCACTCATATAGACATACGAAAACGAGTTATGCAGAAGCTATTGAAGATTATTGCAGATTTTTCTAAGATGTTTAAAATGCTCACAAAATAATTAGTTATTCGAGAAACAGCAAAGTTTTCATCTTTTCACCACAAAATTATCTTGGAATGTTTTTCTTGTGAATTACTTATTAGCGTATTCTTGGACGGTATAGTGAGCGCCATCCACAGGCGAAAATATGCAGCGAAATTGTTCAAGTTGGTGTGGGACGAGTTACATCTCCATTCCACTATGCTGCCTGCTTTGCCATTTTACTGCAAATAAGGAAATTGTTTAGAAAATGTTCCGAAATTCATCATGATTTTTGCGGTTTTATTTCATATGCTTAGAAAATACAAATCCTCAAAGTTCGGTAAATATGGAATGAAAAATCGATTAAAAAAGACATGTCTGTATGAATTCTACCGTTCATCCTTCCGTGAAGTTATTTCACATGCGTTCTTACAATGAAATGGTTCTTCAAAGAGAAGCGAAAAGTTAAAGAAAATCCTTTTGGCCTTCTCGTCGACAACTTCCTATCTGAACTACATGGCTTCTCGATTTGCACTATTTCTGCAACATATAATCCTCAGTTTTATCACCGCAAAAAGTAAAGCGTGTGGAAGAAAAGAAAGGAAGGGGAAATAATTTTAAAAATTCTGACTCAACCTTGACTCACAACCAAAGTGAACCCAAATGCTGGACTAGTTAGTAACTCTATTCGTTCAGGCATCACTAGCAACGTTCCCCGATTAGATGAAAAGAAAACCTCAATGGCAGGCTCAATGGGGTGTAAAAGAGTATGAGCATGGCATGCTGGTCGCGCTAAAGTGCAGCCAATTATCCATTTCCAAAAGAGCAATTCGTCTTGAGCGGTCCGACTGTTCATTTAAATGCTTCTAACGAGCCGAAATGATTGCCTACACGATAGCTGGCTGCCGAGCCCTGTAACGCGTGCAATCGCACAAATCGCTCGCTTCTCAATTACATTCGCAACGGTCGCATCACACATTGCGCCACCTTGTTTGTGAATATGTTCGTTAGTATGCAGTGGCCACATTAAAACATAACAGCACAATATTATCCGAAATAGAACGTGATATTTTGAGGAGTTCGATATAACGAGTACGTCTTGTCGAATATCTCCATGTATGCATATCGATTTGGTCAAATTCGCGAGCCATAAGATTCCGAGAAACGCTTCATGTTATGGTTTTCTTCAACTAAATAGGTTTTTCTTCTCCATTGTAAGTGTTACCAAAAAAAAAAACAATAAAACAACGAGTCGAAAGCATCGCTTCCGAGATGAAAGCTCTCTTTCACTTGAATGTGCACCACTTCCGCAGATTACGAAAATTGCTTCCAATAACACACCCAGATGACCCTTAACAGTTACACTTATGTTGGCAAAGCTATTGTTCCAAACACAAGTAGCTTTTGTGATCGTTCGCCGAGAGTAGGGGCGCTTGTGTTGGCAAATTGGATGCTTCAACTTGAGAAAATGAAGAAACTCTTTGCGCAAATCAATGTTGGAGTTGCTTTAAGTTGGATGGTGAACGATGGACCGCTAAAACTTTTAATACTAAATGTGATTTTGGCAAAAGCAGCTATGGAGTCACTTAATTCGTTACGAAGTCTAGAGAATGCTAAACGCAAAAATTCACGATAAAGGAAGTCCGAATGCAAATAAAGGATGTCTGAATGGTTAGCGAACGTCGTCGATTGATGAAGGTTAGAAATATACAAAGGAAGGCAGTAAACCTTTTATAATGAAGCATACATAACGTATAATAAAATTTTGATGCTTAATACTCGTTAAATAAGAGAACGAAGAGTTATACAAGGTTCTCTCAGTGAATTCAAACATCGCCTGTCTTTGCTAGAAATTCAAGAAATGGAGAAGCACGCCAGATCAGCTTTGGAGACGACTGTTCCGGCAAACCTTTTCATAACGAATCACAATCTTATTACAGTTTTCATCCTTCAGTTGCACATATCTACACCTGCATACAACACTTGCTTCAGTCGAATTCGTTTCTGCGCCCCTTCATTGTTTCATTTTGAGAAAATACGCACCGCCTTTGTACTGCACCCCC
>JPKZ01000425.1:81756-98228 GCA_000803305.1 Toxocara canis | reverse complement strand
CCCCCCCCCCCCCCCCCCCTTTAGGGTTCCGCCACACGATTCCATAGTCGCCAACATTATCGCAGTCCTCACTGATCCACAAGCAGTCGGAGAAACCCTTAAGTTTTGGAAGACTCTGAGCACAAATCCTTTGCTCGATCCAGCATGACGTCTTGATAAGGTGCCGTTTGAGTTTTGATTGCTGTTTTCACACGCGGATGGAATAAATGAAGTTTTATAGAATGCACAGCTTTACAAACAAGTTATCGCTTGTCTCAAGGATTCGGCTAGCTTCGCTAAAAATGCAGTAAACACAATGACATTTAATAGAGATGAGCAAAAGATGATTCCCGTGAGGCGAAGCAATAATATATGCTCGATCGACGTCAATGTCATAAACAACTTACTTTACTACTTAATGGGCAACAGTTACACACACACAGTTGTGGTTCTTCGGACTACCTGAATAACACGTAACATTTGACGAAATGAATGGAGTAAATGGGCTGATTAAATGTTTAATCAAACCTACTTGGGCGGGGGCGGGGAATTATACATGTTTGTGGAAACGAAATAAACGGTGATGCGTATGCGTGCAAAAAAATTCGAAAACCATAAACAACAAGAAAAGCTATCTCTAATGTTGGACAAAACTCAACTTGTCTTTTACAGATCCATGATTAGATAATCGTTATTTTTGGGTAAAATCATCCTTTTTTTCCGGTAAGCGCAAAATAACAAAAAATGGTGTTGTTAGTTATTTAGAAAAACTCAGCAAAAAAATGAACGACATAATGTGTCAGCATCAATCATCTCGAATGTAGCCCTTCATCAAAATTTCACAAAAAGTAAAAACCCTTTCTCTCAAATATGGTTCTTGTCTCAAACAAAGTCTTCCAGTCGACAGCTATCTAAGAAATAGAATATTGAAGACTTCATTACTCGATCAGTAGAACTCAGAATGAAATGAACACGTGGAGTAGGAATGAATGTGTGGTAAATCTACACTTTGAATAGCAACAGAAGAAGAAAAAAACAAATGAAAGCTAGAATAGAATGGAACGAAACGCTACCAATGAAAAGTAGAAGGTTGCTCGAAAATTCTATTGATCTTAAATTTTTATATACTTTGTTCGATCTTACAACAGGTTATCTAGGGAACATCTTTCGAATTTTCAAGTGCTCTGACCTAAGTTTTAGAAAAGGCGTTGTCTGAATTCTATGTCTCTTAGAAAAAGAAAACTGAAAAAGGGAAAAAAATATTGGGATGAGCAGTTATGAGACAGTACCTCCATGAATATAATTCTGGACAGAAGGAGCCCGCTTCCACCTCTTCAATCATTCCATGAAATCCCATCCGCATTGATGAGTAATTTAGCCTAGCAATTCAATACCCATTCGATAGTTCAATTACAGTGGATTTTCAAGCAGTTTAATTAATGTGGAAAGAATATTTCACTCTCTTCATTCCTCTCCTCCTCCCTCCCTCCCCTCCCTCCTCCTCTTAAAAGAGCTATTATCACTATATTGATATGCAACTTTTGATATGTGAATTGTTAGAGCAAATAGGCGATTAAGATATTGTGCAAGTAGATGAGACAACTGTGTTGTCGCCTACTTTGGCGTTGCCACTGGACGCGCTCTTCCCACACGATGTGGTGCCGCGACGTTCGGCTAACGCTTGTATCTTCTGACCGTTGCTGATGGCAAGAGATAAAAGGCGTGGTCGCTTGTTCGATTGTTTGCCTCGTATTCTACGAATCATTTCTCCCATCAATTTTGCTGAATCCGTAAACGAGGACAGCGTTATCGGAATAAATTCACAATCGGCTGGTATCATTCTGGCGAGTTGCTTACCCTGCAATTGCATTTTTGTGAAAAAATAACCACTGTCTTCCCTCAATATCGCATCCCCCTTTTAATATTATGCAAAGAATATAACTCTCAAGCGTTATACAGCATTGTGAAAAGACGGTTGTTACAACAATTACTGTTTCACCTGTCATTTAGTTATATAATCTCATTAAGCTGTATTAGAACGTGGATCTTATAACGTTCATGCGAGAAAGTTCGAAGGTAAAAATGCTCCAGAAATTAAGAAGAAAATTGATTTTCTCCGATTTCAAACGTTGCTTCTCTTATCGATGATCAGTGAAGAGAATGTGCAACTTTGCGTAACGCCTTTCCTGTTTGCGCATTGATTCGACTCCAGCAATGAGAATCCTCGGTTGCAGCAATTTTGCAATATATAACGACGCTTTTGTGAACGGTGCGAATATTACGTTTGCGAACTGCTACGGCTCCATCTTTTTCGCATATACACATAAACGATAAAATTGTTTATTTACATGAAGTCTTACTTTTTCACGACTGATTTTTCCGTCTTCATGAAAGTCTCGGATTTTTTCCATGCTTCGTCTCCGTTTCCAATGAGTTTGCATTGGAAGTGTATTGGGCGTTTCGGATTCGTAACCTTCTGAAACGGACGACTGATCGGTTGAAGCGGTCTCACAGCAGTCTTCCATTATTTCGTCTTCGATACAAATCAGAAGAACTGGCAACTGAAAAGTTGCAAGATTTAAGTTTGTATAGTTAACGGTTTCAAAGAAATCGTGCACAGAACAAACGTTCTACACTTTAATTTTGAAAACCGACAAAACTATTCAAAACACGCACAGTATACTTAAGTGATCGACGAGGGGCTATAAAATGGAGTAATACGATAATCCATATCGCCATAAATCTATAAGCTCTTGCAGCAATTACTTGTAATGCTATTGGCAAATGTAAGCGGTTCTATTCTATCCATAACTGCCGGAAGTATTTGCATAACGTTCGCTGTTTTTATGAGCAAGCGGCGGAGTTTGTAATCGAAACGTCTGCTCGTAAGTGAAATGCCTAACATACGACACATGAAACGTTCGCTGATCACTCGTTGTTTGAATGCATCTCATTTCAAAGACGTTCATATTTACGCCATTTAGGCTGAATGCTACAAACTGGAAAGCGCATCATGTGATTGCAATTTTTGGCAACAGAAAAAGAAATGAGCACAACTGCAGTGATTATCGAGCGCAGAGGAAGCGAAAACGAAACATCATATAAGTTGTTTATAAAAATGTGAAAGTTTATAGGTTTTTTTGCCCATAACCATTTGTAAAGTGTTATTCCGTCTACCAAGCACGACAATTTTTGCAGCTTATCTTAAAGATCTTGGTCAGAAATTTTTATGATATGCATTCAAAAATTGTTACGATGAGACAAAGATATGAAAGCATATTTGCAAGCACTGTGGCCACTTAGATATGTTGGCACTATATGAACATAAGGGGCAGATAAATTGACGTTTAGGCGAACTCATAAATAACGTACGTTTGGTAACTGCGAACATAAAGTTACTACTTAACAGAAGTCTCATGTGAATGTTTAAAATTAATTTTGGAACTTTTCTTTTCATTATTAGTCCTCGAGAAAGTGTTTTACGTTGACTTTCTATTCAAGCAATCCACAACAACCACGAGAAAAATCAAAAACGCAGAACGCATGCTATGTGTTTATGCATACGACGCGAGTCTTACTTGAGCACACTCGCATGTCTTTCATTTGCAAAAGCTCTCGATTATTCTTGCATACATTTGGATTCGTTCTATAAGTAACCATTTCGGGACAACATTACTAACAAAAACAGATTTTGACCCTTTTACGAATCGCAACTGATATTTTACGCATTGGGGTCAAGCAAGAAAGAGTGAAATTCCCCAAATGCGCATTAGTGAATAAACTTTATTCGTTGTTAAATAAACTTTATTCGTTGTTAAAGTGCAATCGAATATATTGTAGCACTATATTCATATATATCAGACATCAATCCGCATATATGACAGTCACATGCATGCAACTGAGTGAGCCAATATCGGAAATAAAACGCAAACTTATTCCTTTGGGAATGCGCATATGAATAGAGCAACAACTTATTGATATGTGCGATGGGTATGTTTTGAAACGAAAACATTGAGCGTATTTTCTTTGGATGGCAACTTTGGAAACCTAAGGCGGAAGGGGGAAATTTGTAAAAAAAAAAAGTACAAGCGAAAACACTTCCAGCTAAGTGCGTAATACATGAGTGAGAAGTTTTTTAAAAGAAAAACTCTTTAAGAACATTATGAATGCCTTCGAATAAACAAAATGTTTTCTCAGCTGTTGTTTACAGTATACCGTTGAAGTTGCAAGCATATCATTACTTTTATAAGTCTCAACATCAAACGAAAAACCTATTGTCGTTCAGAAAAACAAGCAACCATAAATAGTCACGATTTTCAAAAATCAAATTCGTAAAACTAGTAAGAAAAAATAGTAGTCGCTTGTTTCGAGTTATGCAACTTATAAGTTGGTTCGAACGTTCTGGTGTATTTTATACAATTTCAGCTGCCCTCGAAACGAAAAAACACTTCAATTTATTTGCTTGCGATCTCCTCTCTCTTCCCTCCCTCCCTCCGGCTTATCCCCCATTAAAAAAATTCTTCTGTAATTTTGTAATATAGCATTTCCAAGCCCACTTGATGAAGCAGCGCAATTGAAAATACAGAGACAAACCCGTTAAAATTTTTGCTTCGCGTTTTAATTGAGATATTTGGTGACGAATAATTTGTCATTTTAAAGCTCACCTTGGTGTTGTTTTTTCGATAGCTGAAATCGCTGATAACGTCGGATATTTGTTTGAACGAAGCTGGTGAGTAAGCCGAATAAAACAACATTACACCATTCGTATTTCTTATTGACATCTCTCTTGCTCCAGTATGCTCCTTAAGATATCACACTTAAACGGCGAAACATAATCTGTTTTCCAGAAACTGAATTTCTTGTTTCCAAATTCTTGAAATAAATTTCAAAGAGAAAATTTTGGCGTATTCCATATGCTTTTTCTATGTTCTCGGTTAAAATAAATTTGGAAATTTTAATTACCAGCTCATGAAAGGATAATGGAAAAAGATCAATGCGAAAGAACGTTTAGTGAAGATGTTGTAAAATATCGTTAAAATCAAAACAGCTAGACAAATTTTCAAGCTTCTCTATAATTTCTTTCTGAGAAACAACGCGAATTAAAATCAGGCTAGACTCAATGATTTTTGACGGTGTATTTTAGATGGAGATTATCAAGAAAATGCGTCGTTTAAGGTTTGTCCTTTCAGCCTGAATTATACAACAGTTGATTTTGACGTTAAAGAAGACTAACCACTCCAGGATCAAATAGCTCAACAACCGATTCGGTACCATCGACGTTGAACGTAAAGTAAAATGTGTCTTGGTAAGACACATGTTTCTCGGTTTTGATAGCAGCCTCTTTGAGTTGCTCGAACTGAAAACAAAATGAAGGAACAGTAGAGCGTAAAAAATAGTTACTGTGTTTTCTTGAATATTGTTATAACCATGACAAGAAGACATGTTGGAAGTTACTAGAATGATTAATGACCGTTGAAGATCAGAACAGAAAGTCAACGAGGCAAAGCTGAGGAAAATAGACAACCATGATATATTAACCATACATGAAAATATTGTAATTATGTCTCAACTCTTTGATCACCTCTATTTTTCTAATAGAGACAACTTTGTTTCGTACGTTTCGTTTCTCACTACCTTTTCCAGGTTTCTTTGGATCTCCCAATATGAGGTGCTGTGTATGAATTAAACGGAACTTATGCGGGAAATGTGGCATCACTGCTACTCGCACGTAATATGAACCTCGAAACGTGCTGAGTTGAATTGCGCGACATTTAAATTAAAGCTTAAATTTTTCTCTACTGAGCAAATTTCACGGGACCACATATGTGATTAAAGCAGAGCAAAGCAATAATCAAAGAAAAACGTTGGGCTTATCAACAATCTATGCAATGAAAGCTATCGAAGATCACTTAGTAGTTTAACTGAAATAAAGCGATGCCCCATTAAACCTGAAAAGTCAATCAACAATGCGCATTTCTAAGGAAACAGTTAATGATGTCGTCTTGTCTCCCCTATTGCGTTCTGTTCATCTTCCAATGAGAAAAGGCTAAATAGCTAAGAAGAAAAAAAGTTGCTTAGTTTGGATGAAACTGAGCATGCGATAAAAACGTTTTGCTCGTATTGAAAAACAAAAAGAGCAGCGTGCGAAAGTAGTGAAATCATCAGATGCAATACAGCTAGTTGCCGAAAAGTAACAAAAAAACAATTGAAAACTAAAAATGCAGCCATATAAGCCTCAAAATATAGCACCATAAGTACTGACTTTGCACACAAAATAGCTCATACACCATCTATCTAATCGTTGACAAAAAGAAGGTCGTTAAATATCCTCACTTAAATTGGCTATCTCATTTTCGCTCACTCAATTAATAGCTTTTAAATCGCCTTGTAATTAACGCAAAGAACGTACGAACTTTTCGGGTCATCAAATTTTTGTGTATTGCATAAGCGAAAAATGAAAAAAGAATACGAGAGACATACGGCTCATATTTTATCGTACACATATTACGTAATGCTTTCATAGCTGTGAAACTGAAATTTATTTCCGCAAATTTTTTTTCGCCCTTTTACACCATTTTGGAAAACGGAAAAAAAAAGGAAAAAAGCGCTTACAATAACACTCTTTTGTGGCGATCCGATAAACGTGATTCGTATTTCACCGCCCTTATGAGTCATCGGTGTGGTTTTGCAGCACTTCTTACTTTTCTAAAAGTAAAACCTCAACGTTCACTCAATGTTGACTGAATGAATGATCGCAAAACCGAAACTCAGCGTATCGTTTTCGAACGGTTTGCGCATAAAGCATTTATACAACTGCATAATGGCTACGAAAGAAGCTAGCCAATTTGCGAACGAGAGCATCGCAACAATGCGAGATTCTATCAGTCGTAAGTGTTAATGTCCGATCGAGCGGTTTTAATGATTAACTGAAATAATTCGAACAAAATTTGAAAAAAAAAAAAACAACACAAACGATGAAAACGATTGTCGCCTAATGTATTTATTCATCAAACGTAAAATCATATCTTAATTCAAGCATCTCATAATAGCACATATTCATATGTCAGCCATTCACGATCAGCAATTTAACGATCGGGTACTCTGAAAGTGTGAATGTGTTTTATGCAAAAGCTAAACGAAAAATGTGTTAACTCTATGGTTTATGTCGAATGTTTAACAAAATTTACGTTTGCGAAAGTTGGATAACAACAAATTTTCTTAAAAAAGTGTTTCATTTTCGTTTTTGTTTTGTTACGCAATTCAATTCAACCATATAGCATAAATTTCCTTAAAGCTTTAGAAAGTATTTAATGGCTTTAAGCATTACACGATTCGCTTCAACACTCATAATTGTCAAAAATTAGTATATTTTTAATACGGTATCATATGAAACCGAGAAATTTTTGATTCTAGAAAATGCCGGATTTTATACGAGAATGTTCACAACGAGCCGCACATAAATGCGATCAAATAACAACAGTACCATATATCAAAGAACAACAATTCTAGAAAGAAATTTATAAAGGCGCAATCCAATCTTGCTTCATTGAATCTTGTGAGTGTTTCGTTATTGTTTACGACTTTATACCGCCATATTATGGCGCTTTCCTCAATCAAATTTTCTGAGATTATGACGAAATATTTATTTTGAGATTCATTGACGTATATAATGTCAACCAATGAATGATTTGTGGTACAGAATGCAAAACCTCTTCAACAAATAACAATAAATTCAGTTCGATTCAACGCGTACAAGTTAAGAATAGCCTTAGAGCTCAATCAAACAGCCCAGAAGCGCTTGATCAAACACAAAAAATCACTCAAGCAAGCGTACACACAGCAATAACTTTACCATCTCCTTGCTACCATACATTGTTAACAAAACAGCTTTGTCAACTTCTATTATACCGGTGACCAGAAAATGACCAGAAAAATAGTAAGAAAGGTAAACAAGGAGAAAGTTAAAGCACTGACTCAATTACTGGGATTTGCCGTTTTGCATGTCAAAATGCACTGAACATACCATGAAATCTATTTTCGTTTGTTCCCCTCATTCGCTTCCTCACGATGAGCATAACTTGGCCAGAAACAAATTTCCAAAACAAATTGGCTAGGAGATCTATGGAAACAAAATGGGGTTTTCAAGGAGTTGACTCCTTGAATCCGAGGAAATATTTCCAACCTTTTGTTCACAAGCAAGCGCATGCTGAAGAAAACAGTTACGAAATTCAGGAAACACCTAAATAAAAGAGAAAAGTGCACGACCATAAAGTTTTACAGGGCACCTACAAACATACTCTTTAAGCTTACTCAACTCCTTGATCACTGCAGCTTTTGTCATTCCTTAACCCAGCTGGTGGTCTGCTAAGCACAAAATCTGTAACCACCAAAAATAATGCAGTGATTTATTGATGCAAATGTATAGCTGAAAAAAAGGAGAAGGCGGACGTTTTCTATGAAAGGAGGGAAAGATTACATTGAGCTGTCGGTCATAGGTGCGCTTCACAACGCCTTGTTAAGTTAAACGAGAAGTTGTTATTGAAGAAACGACACAGACTTCTTGAACAAACGTTGCAAAAAAATGGCCTTAAGGAAACGAATCACAAAGTAAATTTAGGTGCGATTATTTAAATGGTCGTAAATATTTGCTTGACCTTTTCATATTCGTGCGGGCTCATATCAACCAATCCGTTGTCGAGCAAAAGTCATGTATGGGAAAGGAACGAAGAAGATCGCATTTAGAATAGAAATGAATAATTTTGCATACTGGTTACGCAAACATTTAGGAAAGAAAATGCAAATTCCATTCGATGAAATATTCATTATTGTATTCCATCATGCAAATTGGATCCCAAAATCAAACAAAAATCCTCATCTTTTACACATTCAAGCTTCGTTGATACGGAAACAAAAACGAGATAACTTTTAGCATGAGCGCAATTGTTTACAATTTTTTAAATATTTACTATATAATTGATTCAAGCATTATTAGCCTCAGGTACAAACTAGGGCAATAAAGGCCAGAGAACGCGTAATTCTAAACAAACTACAAATAGACTAAAGCTTATTTTGAAAAAAATATCCTCACATTTGAAAAAAAAAAGTATAATACGGTCGAAAAAACGATATCGTAGTCGATATTAAGATTTTTGAGATAATAGAAACGTTCAAACGATATGCGGTTTTTTATTTGCTTTTTTTAAAATTTCAGTATCCTTTTCTAATACTGAGTATGAAAAGACAGTAGCGTATAAATTATAAAGCACACGGGCATTGAGCACAAGAGAATAAGCACCGTTTCGAAGAAAAATTTTCACATTTGAAATGATTCGACGATGAAGAGCGTCAGATAGATGATTCAGCGATAGGAATGTAGACGCTTGAATCAAGATAATTTCAAAATCTCAAATATATTTTGTGGACTTTATACGTGTCGGTTCATTTCAAATTGTCGAATTTACGCTTCAAAAAAATTTTTATTCGAATTCGTGCATTCGAAAGCCTAGATTAGCTCTAATTAATTATCTCTAATTACTTTACGTAATTTATTTCAGACAAAAAGCTATCTGCTCAAAGTGGTGATACAATGGCGCAAAGATTCACCTTATATATCGAAGAAGCAGAGAATATCAAATCATAGAATGTAAATACCAAGGAATACGATTACTAAATGTCAACGAGTACATATGGCAAGATTCGTAATGAAATGTGAAATGCAGACGAAAAGTGGCGCATTGAAACGTTTGGGTTGTCAAGGTTATAAATGAAAAACTGCCCCATCCGCCTCCACATCTTATACGTATGCAACCATCAAAAAGCCAAGTTTACAATCTTGCAATAAAATCTGACGAGCCTTATACGTCGAATTATGCATGTAAAAACTGGTTTGTTATCTTAATCGTTTGCATGTGCTACACCCCCACTGTCTTTTTCTGCAATCATCATTTCAAAGCATCTCTAATCCGTCATGAGTCACTGTGGGCTATCGAACAGAACTGACAAAAATCGTCACTTGAGTGGCATAGAATATGGTTGCAAAAAAAATGTCTGCGAAAAAAGGCATTATCCGTTATTATCCAAAAAGCGGTCTGAAAAAAAAAACACCATTCAGCCTTGTTAGAAAAGATAGCGTTTATCACACTATCAGTGTTATGCTTGACATTATATGTGATTGTATGTGACATATATGTGTTGTGTATGACATTTTATATGTGATTATATGTGATTTATATGTGATTTATTTCAGTAGAATAAAATGAAACCATTGGTGAACTTTATCACAGAAAATCTTAAGCGGCAAAATATTTAGTAGTACTGGTAACCAACAAGACCAGCGGAGACCGTGCGGCAACATGCAGGACGATGAGCAAGCACTAGTACACTGACAATGAGTGAAAGTTGAGCATCATCAGAGAAGCTACTAAAAGAAGAGCAAAGAAAGCAAAAAAAGCAGCCTGCGCATGTGATGAGATGAAAAGCCGCTTCAATTGGTGCAGTCGAATTGTGTACTAGTGTGTGCTGCGCTTTAGGTTATGAAGACATTCATACGGAAAAGAGTTAAAATTGTGGTCTTCCAACTGAGCAACATTACTCAGCCGAATGCATTTTAGCAGCACCGTTACCCACTCAGCGATCCGATCTTTTTGACAATTTTTATCTGGTGAGCAGTGATTTGATCGAGTCAGCGAAAGATGTCTCGTTTTATAGCAAAAGATCGTTTCATAAACATGTCTGATCAGCTTTGAGTACGTCATAATTGTCATATTGTGATAGTTGAATGCGTACTCAACCCGCCATTGCGAACATTAATTGTTCAGTCTACTAAAGTACAGTTTGATCTATTACACTGAAGTACAGATTGATCCATTGTAATGAAGTACAATTTGGTCCATTGTACTGAAGTACAGCTTGACCCACCGTACTGAAATACAGATTGAGCCATCGTAATTAAGTATAGTTTGGTCCACTGTACTGAAATACAGTTCGATCCATTTTAAAAGCACACTACTGCATAGCATGTAACGAAATGTATTGCAGAAAAAAGTGCGCGTTCGGAATTCCTTCAATAGTAGTTCAGTACAGTGAATGTAGAGCATTTTTGCGCTACAGACTGCTCTGCCATCATAAAATTACCCAAACAACCTCAAACTATTGCGTAGAATGATTCATGCGCTGGACTGATCTTTCCTCATGGAATGTTGATCATGCTGCGCAACGATATTGTGTTACAAAAAATGCCATCCTTTGGCACACTTGTATCACTCGTAGTGAGCGGTAAATCGTTTGGCGAGACGGTTCGCCTTTTGCATTTTTCGGTGGAGTTTATTTGAAAGTGATTGAGGAACAGTGTCTCAGTAATAGCAGGCTCAATCCTGTGCGTTTGCAATGTTGGAGCGCATTGAATAGCGATGTTGGAGCGCATTGAATAGCGATGTTGGAGCGCGTTGAATAGCGATGTTGGAGCGCATTGAATAGCGATGTTGGAGCGCATTGAATAGCGATGTTGGAGCGCGTTGAATAGCGATGTTGGAGCGCATTGAATAGCGATGTTGGAGCGTATGATGTTAGTTTGACAGCGTTAATTCAATGTGGTTTTTACGTGACACGTGAGCAATAAAATAAGCATTATTATCGGTTTTGGAATGTTGAAGCAAAAACTTCACAACGTTGCGCAATGCTCTATGCTTATTAAGCACTCATTAAACGGACCTTTCTGAAGAGTTATTCAAGTTATGAGCTGATATAGCGAACGAAACGAGAGAATCGCTTCTCAGCATTCTCATATGAAAGCGTCCTAAAATTATAACAGTTTTCTTTTTTTTTTTTGAAAATTTTGTTCTATATGAAAAACGATAAGGTGGGAAAAATCATGACAAGCAAAAACCTCTCAAGATCACTCATTAAGTAAAGCTAAGAAAATGGCATGGTAGAGAACTTACTGGTATTTAGGCAGTCAGCTGTACTTTGGCAACTGTTTGTTGGTAGAGCTGTGGCGAAAGCTGCGGGTATCTGGTCGCAGATTTCGGGCAGCTTATATATGCTAATTATGCTTGTAATAACCACTTAAAAAGTATTCAAAAAGCGACAGCGACTATATGGAATCAAAAACCGTCCCGGGAAAATGAGTTGTCAAAGTGTGCGCTTTGTACCAAAGAATGACTTCAAGGAACGTCTCCCTCCCCGAAGTGAGATTTCCAATGTGTTCATTCAAGGACAGTTTGCGCTAACGTAGATTTCTAAAGCTATTTGTTCATTTTATAACAACAACAATTCGTTAGTGAATTCCATTCAACCAAAATTTTTAAAAATCAATTATTTTAGAGTTCTGAGCGTTTGTTCATTTAAAAAAATTTAACGAGATAATAAGATTTGATCAAAAAGCCATCAATTGTCTATAGTGATCGTAAATTTTACAGCAAAATTTAGTGAATAGTTGAAATGAAGAAACGAAATTTTTCATAAATTTTTTTTTCGTAAATTTTTCATAAATTTCGTAAATTTCATCAATAAAAGATCGCTTTAATTTGTTTCATTCGTTATCGTTTTATAAACAATGAATGCCTTGAACTGAGTAGCATACTTTATGATAATATCGCAAAAAAAAAAAACGTCCATTGACGCCAATTTAGCACAAAGTCAGTCAGTAAAACTTAACGTCATGTGCTTTCTTTCGAAAAGCTTTATTGGTTCATTTTTAGAATTTCGGT
The DNA here is from genome assembly GCA_000803305.1 of Toxocara canis. NCBI lineage: Eukaryota > Metazoa > Nematoda > Chromadorea > Rhabditida > Toxocaridae > Toxocara > Toxocara canis. The sequence goes on along the minus strand of JPKZ01000425.1, from coordinate 85,542 downwards.
TCCAAGAGTTGGAAATAAAATTTGAAAGATTTAGCTCGTAATAAAAGAGCAAATAAAAGAACAAAATTTAAAGCAAACAAGCAAACACACTTTCTTCTAAAAAGTCAATTTATAAGCTTAAAGTGTGAAACTGATTTTATAATTTTTTTTTCACACATAATTATTTTTACTCACATCCCTACAAATTCAAATTCGCATTACTATAAGAAAATCAGCTTCTGTGTTCGCTCGAAATACGTGGCATTTTGTGTTAATAAAAATGAAGTTGATGCAGTGTTTTCTTAGTTTTTTTTTTTTAAATTGTTAACAGAAACTTTTGAATTTGGAATTGTGCCCAATGAAACGCTTTAACGCACTTTCAATAAGTGGTCTTAAATCAGATTACTTTGAAGTGATTACTTTCAATTATAACGATTACTTTCAATTACTTTCAATTATAACGATTACTTTGAAATGGTCTTAAATCAGTCGAATGTATGGATCGATGACAAGGTTTCTCGTCAAAAGACATTTTCAACACGAAAAGCTCTATTGTTTGATAGCGTTTGCAAAAGAGAATATTAGTTGTGTCGGTGATGGTTTTCTCTTTTTTTTTTTTGCTTTTTTTTCCGTGAACGTAAATTACTAATCAACGTTGAGGTTGCGTTGAACGAAAAGATTTATTGGAAAAAATATGGCAAGCCATTTGTTTAGTTTTGTGACAAAAATATTCTCGAATGCATTTTCAGATCATAAAAATTTGTTCGCTAACGATAATGAGCACATTTGCATGGTTCCCATGGCAACTAATGTGAATGAGATCGTATTGCTGTCGTTGTCGAGCTAAAATAAATAACCATTTATTTATTTATTTCTCTCTTTCAAAAGTGAACATTGAACATCCCAATTCATTTTCGACAAAACTATAAACCATTTTTTTTTCAAAGTTATGGCAAATCCACTGCAACAAAACAACGTTCGAATATGATCGTTAACTGTTGTAGTCATTGTTCATTAGCAGCGTTTTTCGTTTATCTACCTAGTAAAGAAAATCACAGTTCCGGAAGATGCCAAACAGAACTTGAGATGAATGGACTGATCCATCCAATTAACATTTCATGAAGTTCTCTTCTTCTTGAGAATCCTTAAACGGCATTCCGTTGTCTAACCGCTGGCCTCTAACAACGCAATACCTGATTAATTTGCGAAATTAATGACAGGAAAATTTTAAAGAAAAAGAAAAAGGCCGAATCTTTCTTTATTGGTCCGCTCTCACCATTGAACAATTACTGAAGGGTCGTAACCATCAAACTGGAGCCAGCTTTTCATCCACTGAGCATGAGCTTTTCAAACACAATGATTACAAGCAACTTCTCCTCCCCAATATTTGCGCTTTTAAGTTGACATAAGAAAGAAGCGGATGTGAGTTGCTGACAAGAACAGAAGCAAACATATATTTGGTTGACATCCTACGCAGAATCCAACTCTGAAATAGTAGGTTCTGAATGCGTACAGCGATTATCAAAAAATTGGTAACAGCAATTTTCTTTTTTTTTTTCGAGACCTGAAAATTTTCGCGTTTTGGGATGTTGTCTTCGTTATCCTATCATCTTCAATGAAAATTTGGTCAACTCAGTGAAAATTTAGAAAACAACTCATAACCGAACGAGGCGTGAAATGTACATCTGTGAAACATTCCGAACAATTTACGAACTAAAATCCATAAGACAGCGCGCGACTGCTTTCCTCAACACACTGTTGCCTTTGAGCTGAATAGTGACATGTAGTGAGTGATATGTTGTGACGTGGTATTTTTATTGTGGTTGTATCTGATTGTGCCCCTTTGTATCATATTTGTATCATCTTTGTACTGTCGTAAAGGTAGTTCTTGCCTATCGACTAAATAAAAGATTCGATTCGATTCGATTCGATTTTCAAACAAACTGCTTTCCTCATCTTTTTTAGGCGTATGATGAATGCGGTATGTCTAGCGTTTACATTACTTAAATAATGTGTGATGTACACTTACGCTTGTATCACCAGCACAGATCCACACATGTATGGCCCGTAACGAGAAATTGGGCTAAGAAGCGTATACGTGCATAGGCTACGCTTGTAGTGTAGCGTACGCGAACGTATGAGAACAAAACACAACGTGTAAAGACATCGAGCACAAACAGGCAAGATACGCATTGTGAAAGTGCACATACGTTTTTGCCCAACACCCTCATTCGTCAGGTGACTACTAGCGATATGCTAAGCACATCCCGTGTCACACTCACTACCCCTCAGTGCCACATAGTCAACCGTTTAATTATCACGCATTGTTCAACTTCTAAAAAATTGCGTAACGTCCAACTTAACGTAAATCTTTTCTAATTTCTCCGAGGTGAATACTATCTGTGACATGCGCTTTGTTGAGCTTATTTCCAGGCGAGGCTCCTCGCTAGCACACTCTATAGTCTACGTTCCAGTGGAGCAGTGTTGTGTCATAACAACATGAGAATATCACCAGTGACTTCCGGATTTTACCAAAGTAACCATCAATTCAAATTTCTAGAATAGTCGATGAAAAAATGAAACCAAAACTTAATATTGGCTTTTCAAATATTAAAAAAATTTAAACACAAGAAAATCCGGGAAAAAACAGTTAACGAAAAATTTTACAGCGTTTCCGGAGCAAAATATGTGATGAACTTATGAAGAAAAAGCATTATAATTGTACCACATATTTCGCATTTTGAATTCATTTTGCATTTCGCATTTTGCATTTTGCATTTTGAGAGACGATAAAATGGAAAATACAGTTCAAACATTGTTGTCTATCGACCAAGCACTGTTGAAAACTATATGCTAATTACTAAAGCCATAACAACAAAAGTCAAGCTGAACTTTGAGTCACAAAAAGCTGAAAATTGTTACATCACTCTTGCACAATTTCAATGACAACATGATAGAGATCAGTCAAAACAATGCAAGCACAGTTCTACGCATTTTGTTCGCTTGCTTCGATTGATCGTTTAAAATTTAAAAAAAAACATGTCACACTTTTTATAGAACTAATATGAGCTTCTATGGAAATTGCGATTACCAAAAATGTCGTTCAGCAGCACAATAAAGTGGTGTTGCTTATCAACACATCGTCAGCATTGTTCTGCATTCGTAATGTAACGTCTAGAAAGAAAAAAAAACGCAGGTGTGGATAGGATAGAATAAGAGTGAGAAGGATTCGAAATTCGCCGGCCACAATTTTAGTGCAAATCGGTTTCTGATGCACCTTTGCAGCAAATATAATTATTACAAATGTTGCCTAAATCACAATAAATTCTACAGCAAACTAATTGTACGAAAAAACAAAAAGTTGTTGCATCAATTTGCAATGGTCTACGTCTTTTCAACTGTTCGCGTTCCAATAACCAAATGCCACAACATATCTCGGAAGGGTGCTCTCTCCGCTCAATTCCACGCTAAGTATCACCATTATTGTATTGTTGGCCGATAAGAACGGCACCAAAGAAGAAAAAAAAACGGACGCTATCTCGCTCGAATAAACCGTTTTTTTTGTCAGTGTATTTTATGTCTTTTGATAGCGAATAATGCAACTATCACCTCTTTTAAAACGTTTTATGTATCGCGATATCTGAGAGAGGAAAGATAAATTTGAGCACAATTTCCATGCTAATTACAGCTGAATTGATTGCTTTGCATGAGAACTTATGGATGGCGCCAATAAAATGGTTCGGTCAATGCAGAAGATTGTGAAAAGCATTTTCAATATCGGTCGTAATGATCGGGGCAGGTCAAAAC
>JPKZ01000425.1:65836-77114 GCA_000803305.1 Toxocara canis | reverse complement strand
TGAGGGGATTCTTTAATGACCACAAAATTCCGAGTAACTGTTGGCGCAGAACGTTCCATGCGCAAAAATAGGTTGGAACACATTCGCAATCGATATTCGTACAACCTGCTAGAACATTCTTATGATCAGCGTTTGTTAGAGTCGAAACGCTCTATTAAAAATATGTTACAATTACAAAATACGTTACAGTTATTCGTGTAAATTTATGGTCGAGCCAAAACGCATTTAAAGCAAACATTGTTAGGGGTGTACGGAATGAAAGTAACAACGATGGGTTAGGAATCAGTCGAGTAATGCATCAATAAGCTATGCAAACAGTATGAACCAGCTTTTGAAGTACAACGAGGGTCATGGTCAATATGTGTGGTGTGTTTACACTGCACCCAACTACCCGACACATACGTTCCACAACTCAAAAATGAACGATCAAAGTTCTCGCATTTTTGGAGGTTCGGAATGATTTTACACAGTAATTTTATGCGCCGTATTTGTCACTCAATATGATTCTTAAATGAACTCAACATTCCTAATCCATTTTTTTGTTAGTTTTAATCATCGAATTTGTCACATTTTCATTTGTAACTTTTTTCATGGATGCTAAAGTAATTTACCGTTATTTGTGTTTCTCTGCATCCATAATTTGTTACAATACGCAACTGAAAGGTGATAGTAAAAATGTGTGGCATTTTTATCTGAAAATGAGCACGATGAAGCAATACGTTTCATTCCGAACTCATCGCTACGTGCTAAACGTTTGTAAAAGAGAAGTCGAATCGAGTTTCGTTGCCCCACTGCGCTACAAATGCTCTCTATGTATGGAAACTAAAAGGCAATGAAATTGATTTCAGTAACTCTCAAAAAGAGGTCACTCCATTTACAAATGCTCAAACGAGTTTGAATTTCATGTCTTATTAGGTAGAGATCCACTGAAGTTGTTCAATTATCAACAAAGTGTGCAAGACCAAAATATTGTTCATTCGACCCTGAACCATTCAGCCATTCGCAATCCTAACAAATCCGAGACATGTGGCTCCTTTTTTCGCCTGAATTGTAGTCATACAAAGATGTCTGTGCGTTGAACAGAACGGTGTGGTAACCAAGATGGATGCGTACTGTACGACGCGCATAACTGCGCTGATAACAGTTGGTACAGATGATGAACAACGGAACAGAAAGCATTGAATTTTGTTTTAGCAATAAATTAACTTACTATTCATTTTTACAAAAGCTAACGTACACTAACATATCTTCCAGTCTCTCAAAGAAAATGTTTCATATTCGACGGATCCCGTATCGTCTGATATAACGATAACTTGAAACGGAAAGAATTTCTAAGGAAAACAAATTTTTTCGCGTTAAGACGTAGCGACTACAAAATATGGTTGTTAGGTGATCGTCTCTCTCAAAGCATCATCATAGTTGTACGCATTCGAATTGCAGTAGACGTTACCAAGGCAACTATAACAGACCCACTGGTGAGCGCTTTACCTCACTCAACTCATAAGTGGTTGTAGTCATAACTGATTGAATAGGACCGCAAATAACATCGACGAAAACATTTCTACCATACCNAGAGGAACTTGAAGAGGCTAATAAAATATATATATTTGAGGATTTGAGAATATGGTGGAGTAGTACTTAAAGTTGTTTTGAACAAAAAAACTTAAGAGAAATTACTGTTCATGAAATTTTGAAATCACACTACGATGAAGACGAATTCTGGCTGAAATAATTTATTTTATCGAGCTACAAGCGTTTAGGAAACGCAGAATGCGCCCTTTCATCGAATATTTTCACGACGTTTCGATACACTGTAGAACGATATTTTACTTTAAAACAAAGTACACTCTCGTCGTACAGAGAACAATGCTGTAGCTGGAAGCAGTACCAACGAGTAATGCTATAAAAACATAAAAACATCGACCAGTTATAGCAAATCGAATCAAAACGGAATAAAAACTGCATATTTGATGCGCAGCTTATAGTAGTGAAAAATAATTGTAATTAAACAACCCTTTACGGCAGGATCTTGACGCCTTGACGTGAACCCTTAGATATACATATACATTATATGTATATATATATATATATATATAAATATATATATATGCATATATAACACATGTATATACGTATATATTTATACATATAAAATATATATATGTATGCGACGACACTACATATATAAATATAAATATGTATATATATATGTATATATATGTATATAATGACACTGTGCAAAAATCGTATGGTGCGTTATACTGTACAAATACAACACTGAGTATGTTGACACCGTGGATGACACTGCGTATTTTAAATTATTGTGATTCACGGGGAAGGTACAAAATCTATTATTCACCTCCTCTCCCTATGCGGCGTGAAGTTTGCGTAAGGCAAGGGAACAGAGCATGAAATAGCCAGCGACGTGAACGGCCGTGGCGGCCGATTTGCATCTGTTATCGGCGTTGAAACATTTTACGCCATAACAGGGTTGTAAGAAAGTGCGAGATTATCTAAAAATGGTCGAACGCGCATCTTTTTTTTGTTACCACTGCTCTGTTCGCGGCTTTAATTCTGTGCAGCACCACAGTAGTTTTGCTGGGGTTTTTATTCGTCCAACAGTACTCGTATTGTTAGGTTGCACATTCTTCATTGCCCTACTCTACTCTTTATTGTTAGATTGAACGTTCGCCATTGCCCTACTCTACTCTTCATTGTTAGATTGTATGTTCGCCATTGCCCTACTCTGCTCTTTATTGTTGGATCGTACGTTCGCCATTGCCCTACTCTACTCTTTATTGTTAGATTGTTCGTTCGCCATTGCCTCACTCTGCTCTTTATTGTTGGGTGGTACGTTCGCCATTGCCCTACTCTACTCTTTATTGTTGGATTGAACGTTCGCCATTGCCCTACTCTACTCTTCATTGTTAGATTGTACGTTCGCCATTGCCCTGCTTTGCTGTTTATTGTTAGGTTGTACGTTCTCCACTGCCCTAATCTACTCATTGTGGATTTCGCAACTGTGTTGTATTCATGGCACGAATAAAAACGAGCGATTTTTATGAGTTTTGATTGGACTATTTTAAATTTCCTCCGTTAGGCGAAAATTCCTTTTGTTCCTTGTTGAAAGTGTTTGACATAAACTTGCTGTGTAGCTGTAAATTTTTGAATTGAGGCGACTATGGCCAGCTTAGGGCTGGATACGTTTTATATGGCAGCGTAGCGTGACGAACGGTGCACTTTTCTAAGAGCGTCATGACAGCGTTGTAGGTGTTGGCTTCAGGGCATTAGCGCGCAAGACAAAGTCGCGCTAAACAAAACATTAGTGAGAAAGCAGAAACGTTAGGATCATGCAAGATCATGCAAGATGTAGGATCGGAATGAAGAATTGGAAATTTAGGCATAAATTTTATACGAACAGCGATAAACCATCGTTATCAGGGCGATCTTGTTTTTATGCATAAGTATTCGCAGAAGTCCTATATGTTTTGCAGAGGTATAAGTAGGCGAGAATGAAGTTGAATGAGTCGACTGACCTGCCAACTCTGGCTGCAATTAAAGAAGATAATCTACTCATTGTGGATTTCGCAACTGTGTTGTATTCATGGCACGAATAAAAACGAGCGATTTTTATGAGTTTTGATTGGACTATTTTAAATTTCCTCCGTTAGGCGAAAATTCCTTTTGTTCCTTGTTGAAAGTGTTTGACATAAACTTGCTGTGTAGCTGTAAATTTTTGAATTGAGGCGACTATGGCCAGCTTAGGGCTGGATACGTTTTATATGGCAGCGTAGCGTGACGAACGGTGCACTTTTCTAAGAGCGTCATGACAGCGTTGTAGGTGTTGGCTTCAGGGCATTAGCGCGCAAGACAAAGTCGCGCTAAACAAAACATTAGTGAGAAAGCAGAAACGTTAGGATCATGCAAGATCATGCAAGATGTAGGATCGGAATGAAGAATTGGAAATTTAGGCATAAATTTTATACGAACAGCGATAAACCATCGTTATCAGGGCGATCTTGTTTTTATGCATAAGTATTCGCAGAAGTCCTATATGTTTTGCAGAGGTATAAGTAGGCGAGAATGAAGTTGAATGAGTCGACTGACCTGCCAACTCTGGCTGCAATTAAAGAAGAATTCGAATATTTGAAAATTTTTATGTCTTTGTTTCACTAAAAAAAGAGTTAATGTTTAGAACACGTATTGGCTCGTTTGATCTTTTTCACTTCCAAACTCTTACTGTCTTCTATGCATAGTTACGACAATATGAGGTGTCCACCTCTGTTGGAATCCTCAAAGTCTTCCAGAAATTCCTGGTTATTAACTCTCTCTCCCCCTCTCTCTCTCTCTGTCTCTCTCTGTGCCTACCGAGTGATGCGACTGCGTACACGCTACGAATACACGCAATTTTATCAATCCGATTATTTAATTTATGATTTGGCCTATGCCTAAGGAGTGGAGTGGAGGGGAGGGTGGAGAAGGTCTTGGATCAACTTCTTTCGTATTCGTTTATGTAGTATTTTTCGTGTTTGTTCACTTTTCGCATTCTGTACTTCTTATATTCTAATTGGTTGTAGTTTGCTTCATAGTTGTTAATAATTGTTTTTTTCTCTATTCAAATCTTTGCGTCTTCTTTCGTAATCGTCGTATATTTGATAACATATTGTCGTATTCTATACTCAGTTCATTTCTTTTCCGGGAGCTTCATTGCTAGTCTCTTCCACGGAAGGCGTTCTTTTAAGAAGAGGATTGTTGAAGGCGACGATAAAATGGTAATTTTTTCAAGAATATTTATTAAATGAGGCACTTTTCAGTTAGAACGAATTCGGTGGAAAAACTGGAAGTTTCAGTTCAACATAGTAAAAATAGGAAATGTTTCGCTGTACTGATATTTTAAATCAAAAGCGTTCCCAAGAAAGCCGTTTGACGGATGCGCAGTATTAGCCGCGCTGGCCTAACGACGAGCGACAAGAAGAAAGAATTTCGGAATTTTTGCTTGAAATTCAAATTTTACCGGATTTTGAAGAAGAAGAAATTCCCTTCGATCTTTTTATCATAGGTATTCGGCTTTTTTCTCTGTTATTTCAGTGATTTACTTCGCGTCGTGCTTTTTTGGTTTAAATTGTTTTGTTTTTTTGATTGCTACTTAGTGTATTTTTTTTAAAGGCGTCGAAGAAAAAGGGTCTTTCAATGGACGAGAAGAGGGCACGGCTTTTGCAACTATTTTACGAGAGTAAGGAGTTCTTCCAGGTAATTTGTTTTCGAAAATTTTCTTCCAGTAAATTTTCAGTTATGCCGGAATACGGTAATGCAGTGAGTGCCATTTTCGCGATGAGGTTTCTTCACATGCCACAATGGCTGAATTGTTTAGGTCAGCCACCAAATAGTTCTGCACAGGTTATAATATGGCTGCGATATAATAAAGCAAGTTTTCGAGGATTAATTTCGAGGATTTCAAGGATAGAGTTAATGAGGATTGTTAATTTTCAGTTTTTGATATTGGCAATAAAGTTGATGTGTATTCGCATAGCACAAATCTGTTGTAGTTATTTTTCATAAGATGTGGTCAAAACTTAGTTTGAGCCCATAGATGGGGCTGAAAAGATAGGGTTAGCAGCTGTTCGATATTGCCGTACCGATAATTTTTTAGGGAGAATTAATTTTTTCCGCACAGAGAGAAACTCTGAGTTCCGGGAACGGGAAACAACAAGGACAAAGTATCCAACATATGTGGTGTTGGCGATTTGGCGATCGCGTTTGCTTGGGAAAAACGAGGGAGGACGGTGAGGGACAACCAAGGGGACCGTAGATCAAGTGAATTAGAACCGGATCAGTCGATGAACTAGGGAACGCACCTGCGACCATTTTTCTGATAGACGCGACGATTTGTTGGAGAGCACATTTATGGACTTTATTCGACGATGTCCCCTCTGTAGAAGCAACCCAACTCGAGGATTTTTGTAAAGATTTATATCCAGATATGGTCGGAGAGGACAGGAAATGAGTATTGAAGTTTTAATGGTTTTAAAAAAAAATATTTCCTTATCTCTTATCATCATTAGGAAGCGCATATATGGAATTCTCTTCGGTGACAGAGGGGAGATTTACCTGACATAATCCACTTTGGCAAGCAAAGAAAGATATTTCCCCAGCTATAACGGTAGTTGCTGAGAAACAGTTGTATTTTTCTTCCGTGAAATCTGGTAGTTTTGTTTTTTGTTGTACGTGGGCAACGGGAAGTTTTGTGGGTTGTTTTCCTTGTTTCGCATTCATTTCCTTTGCCCTCCAAAATATTTTTTCCCATTTCCCCTGGAATGGAATTTTCGGAAAGTGTTTTAACTTCCAAAAAAGTTCAGGAATTGATCGCCTTGCGATGTGTTGAAGATATGTTTCTTGCAGATGAAAGAATTAGAAAAGATAGCACCGAAGCAGAAAGGAATCGTCTCGCAATCAGTGAAGGAAATAACGCAGCTGCTAGTGGATGAAGGATTGGTCGAATGCGAGAAAATTGGGACTTTTGTTTGCTACTGGGCATTCCCTTCCAAGGCCGCGCTAACGGTAATCTTTTCCGTAATGATCTGATTGTAGAACAGTTAACCATGAGACGTCCGGAGAAGGGTTGGAAGAGACGGGGGGAGACAGGAGGAGAGGGTTAGAAGGGATAAGGGGAGACGGAAGGAGATGGTGATGGCGCAGAAAGAAGTCGCTTAGAACTTGTTGAACAAACATCAACTGATGGTATAGCGCGGTAAATAAAATGAGAATTTCGCGTGATTTTTACCGTTTACTCACTGGCTCAATTGCTAACTGCTACAATGAAAATTGGAAGTCGCTGTTCTAAAGGTCCCCTTCCAGTTTCACATTTTTTGCGCACATTCTTTTTCCACCATAAATTTGGGCAGTGGAAGATGGGGGAGGGGGAGGGGAAGAAAGGTGGGGAGGACTTAATGTTCGCGGGGGAGAGGGAGGTGTGCAGGCATATTCATACTTATAGTTGAGATTTTCTTTTCTTTTCAGCGTAAACGGAGATTGGAGAGTCTTGACGCGAAATTGGCAGATGTACAGATGAAAGTAGACGCCGCCAAAGCTGATATCGACAACGCTAAAGTTGGCCGAGAGGTTATATTTTATGGCACATTTTCTTTTTTGTTTACAGTGCGTCTTGCCTCTGCTTACCATGTTTTCCGAATATCATATAGCACCCGGGTCATGAATTCCATCCTTCTTTTCCAGGATTTCTCCGAAAAAGTTTTGAATCAGCTTTTTTCGGTTAGTTGCGGATGAAAACTAGTGTTATGCCTTACCAAGCATGTTGTATTTGTGTAGCAGGGAAAAGGGGGTGAGGGTTATTTTTTCCTCGCAAAAGTTTAGCGAGTCATTTAGTCGAGATAAAATGACAGTCATGATGCAATAAAGGGCAGTTTATTTCGCATTCAATGCAGTTAACAACGTAACTCTTAAAACCGAATAAATTTAACAAGCCTGCCGGTGATTTCAAAAAAAAAATGTATAACATTTCTCGTTGTAATGACAGATTTATGAGAGTTTCAGTAAAATTTAACAGTAGACTGACAGTACTACCGAATCAAGGATATTGTATGAGCATTGGCATGAGCCTTGCATATGAATCGTTTTGGATATCGTATTGAAACAAAATGGACCTATTGGACAGAAACTGCAGTCATGCGTACAGGATGCTTTAAAGTATAGCAAACGCATACCCGTCCTTTCTTCCTCCTCTTCTTGCCCGTTCCTCCACCACCAACCGATGACTCGTTGGCATACGCAGAGGGGGTGGTTACCCACTCTAAGGAGGATAGCGGCCCGCTTACCCTTTCCGAAGTTTATTCCGGAACATTAAAATTTTTATTTGGCGGCCCTATTAACGTGAATGTTTGTTGGTGTCAAAGATTGTTCATAAAAACGTTATAAATAGTCTCGACGTGTTGTTTACAAATTGGGGCCCTCATTTTTATTTTTTAGTGCTGACGAACTATCCACGTCTGTCCCATCCTCCTTCCCCCTGTCCTTCCTGTCTCCCTCCTTCCCTTCCCGCCTCCCACTCCTCTTCCCGGAAGGGTCCTTTTGTGTTCAATAATGCTGACGTTAGTTAAGAAATCATTGCCGAGTTGCTGTGAACTGACTTTCACGAAAGTGAAGGAAATATGCCAACAAAATTAAATTTGGTCTTCCGTCTACGTTCTGCGTGGCACGATCTTGAGATAAGGTTGCACCAAATGAAAGAGCAGAAAACGGTAAAAGAGGGAAGCCATCAAAAAGATGACGTAAAGATTTAGTCGAAATTGTTTGTTTACTCTGAGCGCCAGACCGGATGGGCAGCGAGAACGATAAATGGTTCTTCTGATCTATCTTACGCCATGGACTATGAGGCAAATTTTAGCTTAAGGTTGATCGGATGGATCATACGATCTTGATTGGATGCAGAGACATCCATTGCTGGATGCGGTAGAAGAAAATGCAGCTCTACTGCATTCTTAATGATCAGCTGAGGGTTTTAAAAATAACTCCATGTGACGGTGATCGTTCTTAGGAAAGTAAAGAACGCACTGAGTTGCTGTCACGTTTATCGGAGATGAGAGCGAAGGAGGCAGGCTTGAAGAAGAGACTCGAACAGTTGGCTGAATCAGGTCCCGAAGTAATCGCACGTCTAAATAAGAGCGCCGATGAGGCAAAAGATGCGGCTAATCGTTGGACCGGCAAGTTTTATTTGCACTTTTGAAAAGCACGGTCTCAGCAAAAAGTTCTTCAGAAAAATCTAGTCACAGTAACGTTCCAAAGTGTGTGTATCTGCATGTTGATTCCTCAGTGGTTCATGACATCCATTAAAGTGATTATGGTTGCGTGTTAAGCATTCTGGAAAAGCAATGTTTTTATGGAATATCTTTTATTTGAAACATATTATAATGTGGGTTATGTTGTGTAGAGGAAGCATAAATAGATGTTATTTTATAGGTTTTATTAAGGGAAGGAAGCATGCTCAAGGTGAGCTTTCTGTGAGAAAAAAGCGTTGCCCACATCTCTGTATAACAAGAAGCTTTTCCTATTTCCATCTGCTAAGGGAATATCCTACCGTCTCTATAGAGTTAATAGCCGAGGGAAATCTGCATGCGTAAGTAACTAAAGTTTTTTCATACGGTATGAAAAATGGTAACCGGACGTAGACTGGCGTAAATTAACTGCCTAGGAAGAAAGTCATATGAATTTGCGCTAAGGATATACTAAGCGGTATAAGGTGGCCTAATAATGAGTGAAATTGTCAAATCGTATTCGTTTTCCTTACATAAATTTGGTTTTAGTGTTTATAGCTTTGAGAATATCCAAACCTTTCTAAATGCTGCCTAATAAAGTGAAATGTTGAAAATGAAGCGTCATAAATGTTTTCAGATAACATTTTTTCCATAAAGAAGTGGTGCAAGACGAAGTTTAGCATCGATGAAAAAACTCTCAACGAACAGTTCAAGATTCCACCGGATATGGATTATGTTGAATAGATAGAAGCAGATCTTGAACAAACTATAAAGTCGTCATTTATTTAATTTCATACATTCGGAGATGCCAATTCCTGATTCCGATAGCAATTTATGTGGAAGCGTTGTGGAAGCATTGAGTCCGCCCATATTGAAATCTGAAATCGCAGAGGAGTTTTAGATTGCGATAATTGACCCCTAAGTTATGGGCGATTTTTGTCGGTTCACTCGTTGAAAGATCACATGTGCATGCAATTTGTTTGTGTATATTTAAATTCCCTTGTGGTTCACTATCTTTGTGTTGTGTCATGAGCTCTTTTTTGTTTTGCTTTATTTGGTTTTTACATCTGATTTCTTAGTTTCCAGTTTTTTCTTCAAATTTGTGAAAAACATGGCTGTTACCCTCCCCCTCCTTCCCGCTCTTTCCTTCCAATGCCCCCCCCCCATCCCGTCCCTCGCTGTCAACGATCGGTTTGGAATTCTCTTAAAATTCGATGGCCCGATGCTTCTGACGGCATTCAATCACTTCATACGGCGATGTTGTTCTTACTGCTTTTGTGAAAGTGATGGTGCGCAATAACAGCACATTGTTAGCTTTTTTTAGACCAGTTTTCCTGTTTCTGAGTTACCCAGTTACTAGTTTTATCCAATGTATTCTCTGAGCTGATTGATTGCGTTAATCTGAAGTTTTCATCAGACAATGGTAAATACAAGGTGTTGTGATGTTGCACTCATGTGAATGATCTACCGTTTTACTCGCAATGAAGCCTGCCCCCTCCCCCTCCCCCCTCACCCCTCCACCCCTTCGGTATACCTGCAGCCTCGAGGGCGCTAATCTCTGTAAGTCTGCGAACTTTTTAACCTATGTGGTAGGTTCTGTTCAAGATAAAACGGTATTTTTACGTTATGCTGTTTTCGTTTTACGAATATTAGCATTCAGTTCGCGTTAACGTTGGGCTTTTTCTAGATAGTATCGCATACTGTATGTGGATGCGGTTGAGTGCTTGGTTGATGCTCCACACCAAGGTATTTATTTTCTGGAGGACTATTGATCGAGAATCTATAATGGCGTTGTTGTTCACAGCCTAATAGTAATTTGCTTTCACGAAAAGGAGAATAATGAAAATATCAAAGTTTATTGTAACGAAATATGAGTGGTATTTTTAAAAAAAGCAGTCGATATATTAATTTTTTGTGCTGAGATATTGTCGTCGACAGACGATCCCATCTGGTACCGCTGAGTATATCCTTCGTTTGTTTTTCTGTCGTTTGTCTTTTTCAAGAACTTCGTTGCAGTTTTTTTTCCATGAAGGTTGTCTCGTTTTTGTTTCTTCGTTTCTCTTATATATTCTATTTCAGCGCTCACGTGTCTTTATTCAGTTATTGAACGTTTGTATGTATTTCCATTAATATAAAACGGTGTTAAGCAACCTCGGTGTTATTTTGAAGTCTGAAGTTTCAGTTTACATTTTGCCCATTAGCGAGAGAAATCTTACCCAGAGTTCAAAAAGAGGTAGAACCGGGAGACGACTTAAGAATTGCTATTATGGGTAGACAGCCATATCGAAAAGTCCCCTTCGAAGGCATTCTGAGGCACGATTTTCTTGAACCGCACACCAGAGTATCACAGCTTATCAAAGTTGAACCGCAGCACTGTAGCATTCCACCTTATTAGGGCGCGAAGTTATTTGAGAATAAGGGCGTTTGTGCAAAATGGCGTCTTTAAGGAAGAGTGGCAAAAGAATGGAAGGAGTGGGGAGGGGGGGGGGGCGGGGCGGGGGGGAAGGGGG
>JPKZ01000425.1:7615-63712 GCA_000803305.1 Toxocara canis | reverse complement strand
GGGGGAGAGGGAGGGAAGGGTTATTATGAAGGACGTGATTGCGAGTGTACTTTTCAATTGATGTGGATTTCAATACCATTAATCTCTGGAATATTATGCTAACATGGGTTGCCTTTCATTAAGTTGGAGCGAGTTTCATCTGCTATAGCCCTTTTTAAAGTGTAAGCTAAATTAGCTGTTCCGGTCACTCCTGACAATTTACAGTTGTAAATGACGTATAATATGCGCACCCAAATAATAACAAGTAATTTTGATGCAATCCTGGTAATCTTTGCATGCGCGGATAGGAAATGCAGCAGTAACGAAATAATTAGCGAAGTGATAGAGAGTATTTTTGAGTGGTATTTTTCGGATATTCTCGACATGGCTGCGTTAATGTGTCATCTAGCCAGATTGCTTCAAGAAACGGCTTTTAGCCGTTTTTTTAATCTTTTCAGATAACAAAGACACACGACGATCAGACAGATGCTGATTTATGGAAAGAGAGTTCGTTTTCATTTTTCAGTCGACCAGTTCGATATCTAGCAATCAGTCGTGAAACTCCTTCGAATGCGGTAATATTTCCGATTAAACTGTTTTAAAATTATCATATATTTCCTACTTCTGTCTGTCCTTCCTTCCCCGTCCCTCCACTTATTAAAATAATCCATGGAACGTAACCTAACACCGTAAAGGTTTTTTTGGTAAAAATTGTGCAGCAGTATTCCTCTGTTGTTATTGTCGTATCGATTAAGTACCGTACAATCCGCATGAGCTGCCAACCTCGATAAAAGCAAAGATATGATGTCCTATCGTGCGTAAATCATCGCTTTTTTTCTTTTCAGAACATTTTGAACGATTGTTGAGCACCTCGAAATTTTGTAGAGGGAGTCGCCCAAGCATGCATCCATCATCTGTGGTGTAATTCAATGATTGAAAGTCCTATTAAAGGCTATTTTATAAGTTTGTGATTAAATTCTTTAAAGAAAGAACACATAATGGGAGATTCTGTGGTACAATACTATGTCCAAATCAAACAGGAGGTGACGATGCGCACCGCACCGCTAAAATAACCAGCTAGTCCCCTCAAAGGGTAACGACTAAACGAGAACGGTATTGGCAGCAGATTCCTCAGCAAATGACGTTGTTTATGTACTCCATGTTCTTGAACTTCATATGCCGTCAATCTTTTTCGCCTAATATGTCTTAGAAACTTCCCAAGCTAGTGTGCTCATTTGCATAAACGTTTTACGGGCTTGTGGTCCATATATCCGGTGATCGCTTCAAAAATAGTGACAGTGGCCTAAAAGCAATGAGAAATAAGACACATTATGTTAAGTTCTGCACCTATTTTGTTCATAATGGAATGAGTTCGAAAAGACGATAATGTGTGAAATGTGGGCAGCTGTTTTATCTGATTTATCGAAAGGTTCCTGGCTGAAAACTTTTCCTCAACTTACGCGCTGTTCGCCCACGGTCCCAGCTTTGCTCAATTTTGCACTTGTCCATTCGAAGAAGACTTTAATTGTGATCGCTTGATACGTGTAATTTTATTTCGCCTAAAAAGAAACTGTATATTGGTAACGTGCAATCTTTAGCAAAGCGCCGAGAGCTAATTGTGCAAGTTTTTTGAGGCAAGAGGAGGCGTTTCTTTTAAATGTTATGCCGATCCTTATGCTTAATTTAGCATCAATGTTTCGTACTTACTGTATCTGTATTAGTAATGTTATATAGCTCATTTCATACCTGCCGGGCTATATAGCATTGCTAGTACACAAACACTACCCTTTTTTCTTCCTCTGCCATCTGGGCAGATTTTTCATGAGTCCCAGAAGTTTCTAATTTTTGTGTCATATCCTTTTGTAAATTTCAGAACTGGTCTTTGTTGTGTAAGTTGTTAGAATCTCAAGTTTTTTCTCTACGTCCATAAGGAAGGGGTAAGGTCACCCTGATGACTCATACTTAAAAGAGGATGCTTTTTCTGTGCGGTTGACGATAATGTGTGAAATGTGGGCAGCTGTTTTATCTGATTTATCGAAAGGTTCCTGGCTGAAAACTTTTCCTCAACTTACGCGCTGTTCGCCCACGGTCCCAGCTTTGCTCAATTTTGCACTTGTCCATTCGAAGAAGACTTTAATTGTGATCGCTTGATACGTGTAATTTTATTTCGCCTAAAAAGAAACTGTATATTGGTAACGTGCAATCTTTAGCAAAGCGCCGAGAGCTAATTGTGCAAGTTTTTTGAGGCAAGAGGAGGCGTTTCTTTTAAATGTTATGCCGATCCTTATGCTTAATTTAGCATCAATGTTTCGTACTTACTGTATCTGTATTAGTAATGTTATATAGCTCATTTCATACCTGCCGGGCTATATAGCATTGCTAGTACACAAACACTACCCTTTTTTCTTCCTCTGCCATCTGGGCAGATTTTTCATGAGTCCCAGAAGTTTCTAATTTTTGTGTCATATCCTTTTGTAAATTTCAGAACTGGTCTTTGTTGTGTAAGTTGTTAGAATCTCAAGTTTTTTCTCTACGTCCATAAGGAAGGGGTAAGGTCACCCTGATGACTCATACTTAAAAGAGGATGCTTTTTCTGTGCGGTTTTTTTTTTTTGGAAGGCTTTTCATTCGAGACAATACGTTTTCAGTGCGGAAGTGCATAATTTCTAGGTTGGTGTACAAGTGGTTACTGATTTATGTGTTGTAAAGGATACGGACCCCATCCCAATGGGATTCATCGCAATTGACTACACTGCAGACTCGAGTAAGTTGCGACGATCAGATGGCAGTTGCTGTTCGTTTTATATGGTTTTATGCAGGAGAAAGGAATTTTGGCAAGGGAATCAATAACGATAATATAGTGACGGGGACAAATGGTCATTTCGCAGCGATTTCTTGACTTAAGTAGAAGATTTGCTTGCAGAACGCGTGGGATTTTAAATGTCAAAATAACAGTCTGATTAAAAGATGAGGTTGACATTTTTTCCTTAGCACTAAATGACTTTAAGGGAATGTGTAAAGGTCAGAAATTTCTTATTCAGAATTGTTCGTGATGAGCCTAAAAAGCGCTTTAACACGTAAGTGTGTTGTACAGTCGTGCTTTTCCGCTGCAGCGGAAATATAGGGCTCTCTTACATTTGGGGGCGCTATATATTTTCAACTCCAACCGGTGAAGTAAAAGCCTTTGGGCCGAAGAAAATTTTCTCGATTTCCTTGAGCAGTATTGTCGGATCCTCGTTCCTGAAGGTCTTTTAATTTTGGAATGGCGCTTTTTTTTAGATCGAAATGCCTACAAGCTTTCCTGAAGCTTTCTTTTTTCATGTTTCTCCTTTCCTCTCAGCTGCTTCGCAAAGCGATGCCATTTTTTATTCCCTCCACCTCCGCTTCATGCGTTGTGAGGGGTGAAAGAAGAGGTGGTTCAAGCGAAATTTATTAATTGAATTGTTTCAGAGGAGAAATCTTTGCGGAAGAAGTATCTTTGTGTGAGAACGATGGCACGTGATGCAGTCGTTGATGCGGTCGGTGAAATAGTCGTCCTCAACAGACACAAAAAACCACCACGGAACTTCTCATCTGCGGGGTTTGTTTTTATGCACCTTTGCATTTACAAAGTTCATCGTGGCGGCGTTTTATCTCTGCATGTAACGTCTCTTTGTCCAGCAATGTGAAATCAGGAAGTGTTGTCTGTACCAGTCATTAGCTGTTTCGTCAACCTCAAAAGAACTGCCGAGCTTCAAAAGTCATGGGCCAGCGAAGGAATGCTGATTCCTTGGCGAGCCCACGACCCTGTGCACCCTGCGCTCTTTTCCCAACTCCACCTTATCTTGGGCACCGTCCAGCTCAGCGGTCATATACCAGTATCGGAGATCCACGCGCTCAAATTAACTCCCTCGCATTGCCAGCACAGATGCCTGGAATTATCACGCTGGGAATTTGCAACCGTTCCAGTCGCACGCCGAAAACCTGTGAAAAACTATTTTTGATCGAGTGACCTGTATTATGACATCGAACGATTGATTTGCAGGCGATTCGTGAAGCAAGTAGGTCTGTTGAATGGACTTACAAAAGCGTGTTCGTGTCAGCTCCTACGCTCATCCGCATTCGTTGTTTCTTGTCATAGCTTCTAGTGGTGATGGGTAAAGGGTAAAACCAGGCTAGGGGCCTCCAAATGGGACCCAGTTGAGTCCGCTGTACAGAAGGTTTTAGTCGACATTGCTGGAAGGGTTTGAGAGGTGATGATCTTCGCGGACACCCAGTCTGTAAGACGTTAATGCGCGCGCAACCTTGGCGCAATCCTGGTGTTGAACTTTTCTGAACGCCATTAGAATCTTCTTGTTGCCGGCATTCTCTCGCTGAAGTTTTCCTCCGCGCTTCATATGAAGCATGAAATGGTCGCAATAAGCACTGCAAAATCTCTCTATCTCCACTGTTTTTTTAGCAAGAAAGATACACATACCTTAAATCTCACAAGAGAAGGAGTAGCTATCGAATGTTATCGTCTTGAGTTACGTTGTAGGGGATTAAAATGGGTTTCCTCTACTTGCCGATTGTTGATAGCTTAGTGCGACGGCTTCCCACTTCAATTTCCGGCGTTAATTGAATGATATTATTGAATTCTGATGCTTGGTAATTTTAACTTGCAGAGAGATAGACGGTTCTCTGATATGCTTCAGACATATTGTCATTCCCTCCTCCTTTGGTATCAGCATGCCACGAAGTCAATCGTAAGTTTCCATAATATTCTTCCCAGCTTCATTGCTCTTCGCTTGGCTCGTAGCGGACACGATTAGGGTGAAACAAGTATGCTTAAAATACTCATTTTCGCAATTTTCTTGCAATGAGACCGACGAGCACTGAAAAATATTCGCAGATTTAGCCTTGTATTGATGAATACATTCTTAATTAGAACTAATCCGAACAATCCCTTGAAGAAAATGGAGGTTCCGAACTGGTTTTCGTAAAGAGGGACGTATTTGAATCTGATGCAGTGGTTTCTGAGCAAATGAGTCGAACCGTTGCGCATAATGTGTGAACAATTGTTTTTGCCATATTCTACGGAAATGAAAGCTTGCTTTTTTTCTCTTATCAGCCTCTGGTAGTCGAATGCGGTAGTCCGAAACCCTTGCTGTTTTTAGCGCGCTACCTGCAACCATAGCGTGTAAAATATTAAAGATCATGATAGGACTTTTTTCTTTTTCTTCGTCATCTGTGAGTTAGATTTTTTTTCTTCTTTTATAAAATAATGGACCTGAAAAGTCTGTCCGCAATATCCGAGATTTGCTGGATACATTCCTGGACGAAAGCGCTCAAGAGAGAAAGGGAGAGGAGGAAAGGGAACAGGAGAGGAATATGTAATCCTATTCTTGCGCGTCCCTCATTCTCTTTCCATGACTGGAATGTACTCCTGGTCTAGTGCCTTCATTCCAT
Source organism: Toxocara canis (assembly GCA_000803305.1). NCBI lineage: Eukaryota > Metazoa > Nematoda > Chromadorea > Rhabditida > Toxocaridae > Toxocara > Toxocara canis. The sequence continues at coordinate 58,307 of JPKZ01000425.1, read as the reverse complement.
AGTTTTTGTGGTTTTAGTGATCTGTTTTGGTTTCTGTTATAATACGATGCGATCAGACAGACTCCGTTTTGAGACCGAGGTTGGGTGTACCTTTAATTTTTCTCAGCGTTTCAAAGCATGGAGGAGGGTGGGGAATGGGTGCATTCGTTAATAAAACTAGTTGGTCCTTTTTGCAGATCTAGTGGTTTGTATCCGTCGGTTGGTGAGAATCGTCACTCAGCGCCAGTTTTGGCTGGTGGTGGGTCGCAGAAAGATGTAACGAGCGGCGTGAACGCCCTCACTATTAAACTAGCCTCTGCTCGCTTCGGTGTCGATGATGTGCCCTTCAAGCTGAACCCTATAATTGAAAGTTCCATATCTCGAAACAAGGTATTTTTCTATTTACTTTGCTTTATCGATTCTGAACTGCGATATTACATGGATTCTTGCATTTTCTATTCACGAATCAATATTTTCCGTAGCAAGATCGTATTCGAAATTCATGACCACTAGTAAATTTGCAAGCACAGTTAACATATGTTAACGAAATCCTTCCTGTTTGCAGAAGACTGCGAATCTCGCAGCAAACTCATGTGCTGCCGTCCTGATTGCACCATCAGGATCGGCAGTGTTTCTGCTGGCAATCCCGGATAATGGCAGTGAGCAGCTTGATGGTTCTTTGGGTAAAACTAGTGTTCTGGACAGGGCCTGCGATAGTTATGATACATATTTCATGTCAGTCACAGTGAGTAGATAAGAAAGAGCCTGTGGTTGGTGAAGTGTTGTATACATTTTATCATAGTTTTCGTTCAGCGAGCGCTGCTTCCTGTGCTATTTTGGAAAATATCTTTTTTTCTAAAATATTTCTGCGAAAATGGCTTTTTATCCATTTCCTTAACAGATCTTTTGGTAAATATTTTCTTCCTAAAATAACTCAATCTTTTTTCTTCCTTTTCGATCGTGAAGAATATAAAAAAAGATGGCTGCCATTTTTCTGCTTCACCCTTCGTCGCCTCGCTTCGTGAATGGTATGTGTGTCATAATATCGGTAATCGTGTCGCAACGAAAGGGTGCCAAGAGTTTACGTTGCTTGTAGATGAGTGCATTGCCTGCGCTAAAAGTTTGTGATAAAGCGAGATTGGAATCCGCGTTCAGCTACCAATTCAACTTGGAACGTGCCACTCTTTCGAACCCGTGATCTTCTCAACGCTTTTTTTTGTCATTAATCAGGCATGTTGCCATTTTCACTTTTTTTTTTCTAGCACATAGGCGCTCAATGGTCGTTGTCCGAATGTGGCCATTCATAGGTGAAATCTACTTAACAGAAAAAATTTTTTTCGAGTTTTTATTCAAATACAAATTCAGCTGAATAAATTTGTATTACTGAGAATGGAAAATTTGGCTGTAAAGCTTTTTTGAACGGATCACGGTGTTAATACGAAACCAACTACTTTGCCGCATCGAGGCAGCTATCATATGGAGTCCCATTGCCCGAGGCCACCAACTGTTGAGGGTATGCAAAAGAAGCGGCTGGTGATCATTTTGACCTACCTTTGGCTGGCAACTGAATCATGGTGCATATAGCGAAACGTAGATCAAAAAAATCGAATGCCACTCTCATTTTCTAGCTCCTCGAACGATGGATGGCCTTGTCAATCTTTGTTTCATTTTTCTTTACAACGAAGTGGTGAGCACATTCATCATTATGTTTATCATAGCCATTGTCATATTTTTCCGTTTAATAAGCATTTGTCATATTTTTCCGTTTAATAAGCATTTTTGCTAAATAGAAATTTTCATTTATTTCGTTTCATTATGGAAGTTTTATTGGAATGGCCAACAACTACTTCATCTCACCCCTGGTGCATTTTTAAAATAGAATATTTGAAGTTTGAACTTGCTGATTCAGTTGATTTTGAGTTCAGTTCTTTCTTTGTTGTAAAATAGCGCTCGATTGAGAAGAGCCAATGGTTGCGCTTGTCTCTGTTTGTTTGTGTAGCACAGTATCTTACGCGTCCCGTTTGCTACAGCAGTCGTTTTATAGTGTTTGTTATATTTAAGAAGTGCATTATCTGCTTTTCTAAATCAAAGGCTGCTTTTCTCGTCTAGGAACGTCGATTTATTACAGGTGTCCCTCCACTCATTAAAGCAGTTAACCACTAGGCGGTGTACCATGCTTTTACAGATGGGCACAGCGGTGAACTTACCCATCAGCTCTCTTACGCGTGATTCCCTTGCCGACCAATCGGTTACTTGAATCAGGAAGCGATTATTTGGCCATCTAGGAGGTTCAAAGGCATTTTTGATCGGGAAGAGGGAACTTAAGATCATGTTTGTTTGCTCGGTCCCTTTTAGATTCTGTACGCACAACAATGCTTTTCATGGCACTAGATGAGGGGATGGGGGAATGACCGTAAGGTAGCTATGGAATGTTGAGCTTAGCTTTCTAGCCTATGATTGGAGAGGATACGAATGGAATTACACGCTGAAATTTGTCTGGTTTTGGTAAAATAATTCATTAATATTTGCTTAAGGCTGCGGCATTCAATTTTTTCACGATCCGAAGAACAACTATGCCTGTTGGTAATGTGCTGCCACGAAACCGAATATATGACACCTTTGAAGGAAACCTCGGAATCAGCACTATTCAAAGTTCCATGGGATATATTTGTTTTCAAAAGTTTTCGTATAAGTAAACAAATAATTTTTCGCTTCTATTCAGATATATGTTCGCGCTTTAAAGGCGTCTTTTAAGCAAAATTCCCGAAAAGCTGAAAAAAAAACATTCTCTTTTTGATCCAAATTCTCTCTCATATCACTTCCATGCTGTCAATGTTTGTTTCTTTTTGTGTCCCATGCTCTTAGGGGTTTCTGATTGTTTTGTCGAAGTTGATAACGCAGTTTTTTCGTTAAATGTTGCGCGGTCCAGAATTATTTCTCATTCTATGAAACCTCTAGGAATCGATGCACAGCAAATGCTCATATCATAAGACCACTTTTGAGGAAAATTCAAATTTTGGTCTGAACTTCAAACTTTTTCAAAATTTTGGTTCAGATTTCACCATTTAAAGCAGAATCTTTTACCCGTTTTTTGTGGTGAACACTTTCCTGCACCCAGCCCACAACCGTCTTCCAGCCAAACTTTGAAAATTTCTTAGAGGTTTTCTGCTTTCTCTCGGCACCAATTTCATCTCATCCGCAGTATTCGTAAAGATTGCTTCACAAGTTACTTGTCTACTGTCCGCCAGTCGGCTAAGAGTGGGCCTTTTTTGAAAAAGGTGTATTTAGAAATATGGCTAGTAATAAAGCAAATTTGGCCTAGAACAGTGTTATATTTTGTTTCTTATTTATGACGCACCGTGTATTTTGAGTTCTTTTCTCGTCTCATTTCTATAGGTTGTAAATTGCAAAAGGCGATTTGCTGCATTTCTAAAATCCAAACGATGTGTCATTTTGTACAATAAAACAGGGATCCAAAGTTTTGCTCGATCCGTTCTTCAGGATGATCCCCACTTGCGGTGTTGCGCTTAATCAGGGGAGAGCTGAGCTTGTTGTGTTGGTATGTTGTGTGTTGGACTGATCTCAGCACTACCTAGATAGTTAGCTGTCCGTTTATAAAGTTTTGTTCTTGCTTTACTCTCTTGATTGCTGGGCTTGTTGCCATATGTGAACAAGTGTTGTGCTGTCTGTCTATCCGCATACGATCATCATCCTCTCCTTGTGCTCACTTTTTTGTTTTTTTTGAACGCTTTTTGTGCATAAAAGTTTACTGTTATCTAATCGCATTTCCAAATAGGTTTTCAAGTGTTTAAGTCAGTCGTGCGCCTGTTTCACTCCCTTTTACTCTCAGTGTATTTAAGCAAAAACAAAGAAAAAAACTATAGCAATGTTGTCATTTCAAAAAAGCTTCTGTCTACCTTAGACCGTTGAATTCAGAACACCTCTTACCAAACGCGTATGGGATGGAATGACGCACCACACCTAAAAGTTTAGTTGGAAATGGCAGTTGGGATGGTCTCGTTCGGGATTTTTAATAGACAAGGACAGGGACGGTCTAATTCGAAATTTCCGGTAGGCAGTTGCACGTAGGGCGGTCTCACTCGAAATTTTAATAGGTAACGTTTGGTAGTAGTCTGCAAAACGTTCGTAATTTCTAATGAACAGTGGCATTAAAGCGCGTCTTGCCTATAACGTTGTTCAGAATTTGAATCAGAAACCCCAAAAGTGGTTTGGCGAAACGTGCCGTGGAGTGGCAAGAATGGCACTTAAAGAAGAAAGTGCCGACGGCACGAAGAGGGCTTTGATTGAACCTAGCTGTGATTGAAACTGGAAAGCTGCAAGGAACGGGTTTTCGAGAACGAAAGCATTTCTCATTGTTTATCCGTGAACTGCACTAAATGAATGACCGAATTTTTTGGTGCTTTTTCATCTTATATCGTTAGTATGAAAAACTGCTGTCGGTTCTTAGAGGTTGGGATGACATTATGAAAATGTTTGAGGTTTTTGATTGGGTTCTCATACTTATATGTATAGATATGAAACACTTTCAAGCGACCAATCAATACAATATGCCACAACCATTTCCCACAAATGATGGCAGACGTGATCGCAGCAAGAAGAGGCTGGACTGAAATAGAATAACTTAAGAATGACCGAATACGCGGTTGTTCGGTTGATTACAGACACTTCCAGATCGTTTCATATACATGCGGCGTCATGGATGCGAATGCTTTCTGCGGATTAGGAGGTACTCGGTTGCGATTAAGCAGCGCCTGCTACCGCCATGCATCCGTTTACAGCGTGTAGCATATGTTTTGCGGTAAAATAAAAGGTGTACGCTGCGACGTACGTCTTATACCATATAGCCACCTGATATTTCACCACATTATGTGCTGCGTACGCTGTGCACGCAGCAAACCATAGCATACGCCGAATTGGAGCAATCACCCTTGTGAAAGAAGGGCTGAGAATGAACAGTGGGTGAGCTGAGCTCAATGTCGATATTTTGCGTTTGACGCAACAATGATATTCTCTCATCGATGGACACGCATCGACTCGCGAACTTCTGCAGGCTCGGCGTATTCAGTCTCGTCTAATGCGCCCCTAAATGGATTTGATGAGAACAGCGCAACCCTGCACATGCGAACATTCCTCTTTTATTGATGGATGCAAATTTATAACAGTTAAACAGGAAGTAATGGCACCAACAACAATTCACCCTTCAAAAAAAAGAAACAAAATCTTAGACGGGAAGCAGACTTCTCTTCTTCATGCTACCCTTTTGTAACTGATGGTCCTGTCTAATCCGCTATTCGAAAATCTGACTAGAAACCGGTCTGCTGCTGTGCGGTCGTATTGGCGGGCATCCATGAAAGGGGGATAACGGAGGGATATACGTTATCTCAAATTTAAATGCTGAAGATATCCTGAAATTTGAGCTTTATAACTCTTTGAGTTGTTTTTGTTAAGAGATGAAGAGTTGCGCTGTCCCTCTAGTCGAAAATTTTCACGAAAGTGAGAGAACGATGGCCTGTTCCCCATCTCCCTACTGCCCACTCCCTTTCCCCCCTATCTTACCTCCTACGAAAGATTTATGACGTGGTATGCCGACAGTTGCATCATAAAACGTCCGAAACAGAGTTGAAGAGCACCGAAAAAAAAATTGAAGGTCTCAGCACATTTCTTCGTAGGCCATATCTCGTTAACTTAAAAATAGGTGGTCTAGTTATCCTTAGATATACTAATATTACTAAACGGCATGACTATAGCTTGCCTGCTTAGTAAGAAACACTTAAAAAGAAACATTTTACAGAAACAGGCGCATTGCAAAGATAATGTATGTGATTTTTACGCGGAATTTCCCCTTTTGTGACCGACCCTATTCGTGAAAACGGTCACCGATTTTGAAGATTCAAAGTCGTAGTGCTAGAGGCAAATAGTAAACATGTTGCTTTTGCATTGTCAAGAGGATTTCATATAATTTTCCGTTGACATTTTACTTAAGGGAATGATGCATTTTAAGCTTTTTAATAAAGGCGAAGTAGGCAGGGAAGTGGCCGCAATCGTCTAAAATTTCAACACTTTGGATACTATGCCTCGTTCTCCTCTCTTCTCGCCCACCCTAAAATAATGTCTACCCCCATGAAACGATTCTCAACTAGATCATGCCAGTGATGTCTGAAATGTTTCAAAAATTAACTGCATTATTGTAATTGACTGTTGCACTACGATCTGAAATCGTGCTCGTGGCGATGTTTTCAACATACAAAAGCAGCGATCAGACAGACACTCTCACAGTTCGCTAGTTCGGAACGAAGAGCCGTTTCGTGCTACCGCCTTATCGCCAGTTTCTTTGGAGCGATTCGAAGCAGCTTCAACCGCATCGATCAGAAGCCCTTTGAAGCCACCAGATTCCAGTTTATGCATTCCGTAGATGGAGCTTCCGCTTGGGGATTGAACGTCGTCTTTGAGTTCTGCTGGATGTTTACCACATTCGAGTACCATTTTGGCTGCACCGATTAGTGTATGAGCGGACAACTTGATTGCTAAATCGCGTGGAAGACCCATTTTAACACCTCCATCCGCTAAACCCTCAATTGCGGCAAACATCTGAAAAGTTTGGCAGATGATTCTCAGCGACAATACTCGTCATCTTATTGTGGGATATTAAGAGGAGAGGGAAACTGGAAGGATGAGATATGATTGCAGGTTGCGAAGGGAATTTCTTGAGATTGTTACACCGGGAAATAGACGGAGACAGAATGAGAACGACAGTTTATGAGATGGCAAGCTTTATAACAACGGTTAGGGGAACGATAATAAGAAAACTAGTTGAATAACAATGGATGAAAGAAGTGACGCTGTTCATAAATGGTGAAGAATACATAAAAAAGGAGAATACATTACCTCTTCTTACTCGTTTACTCGTTAATCATTAACGATGTACAATTCGTTTATATCACGTCCCTGTCATACAAGCGTTCGCCCAGTATTTGGAAACTAGCTAAATTCGTAAAATGCCATTCATGGTTTAACAGTTTCAGAATGCAGATGAGCCAATGAACGTTCAAAATCAATAGCAAAAAGAGATTCGAAGAAGGGTATACGAAATGGAAGGAGGCATCGCAGGTTAACGAGTGTGATATAATTCAAATTCAAACATTCGTTTCAGCTTAGGTTCATTATTCTAGTCCTGGATTCATCTTTATGCTTGTTTCTAAAGTTTCCATATCCGATTAGTCGCATTATGGACTACACAATTGAATTAAGTTCATCTTTGCAAGCGTTAAGAAATAACACACACCACAGGTACGCGAATGATGAGCCGAAAACGAAAAAGAACTCACATAGGACGGTCCACTACCACTAAGACCAGTCACCGGATCCATTAAAACTTCAGGCACTTCGACCGCATAGCCAACGGTCGAGAGGAGATCTTTGACGATCTCCGAATCGCCTTCTCTGCATGCCGAACCGACACTGAACGCCGATGCACCTGCACGTACAACGGCGGGCGTGTTTGGCATTACACGAACAACACGACTTTTCGACGGAAGCAGCTAAAAACACATCATCACTACTGCATGATTCATTTGTCTGCAGCGTTGTTTGCAAATATTTTAATGAAGTATCGAACAGTTAGTCATTTTTGGTAACGAACATTTATATAAGCAATAACAATTCCTGCTCCCAACCCCCCTCCTCCCCCTCCTACCCTCTTTAGAGTCACCCATAAGTCTCAGATGTAGCATAAGCCCGATGACCTTTTCTGAGCTAAAAAATCCTATTCGACCAGCGGAAGGAATCAATGATAGTGGAAGGAATCGATGATAATTTAGATGCTAGATGAATAAGCAAAAATATCGACCATACAGTCCGAATCGTTTTTTCCGAATGCACCGTACACAGCCATGTCGAACAAATCATCATCATACATTAGAAACTTCATTAGAATTTTCATGTTGAGAGCTTATTTTTTAAGGTGCGGCTTACGCCACTATTGATAGGTCATACACAGGGTCGTGGTGTACTTTGCTGTAATGTGAGGTCACGTTTTTTGTTCTAACTAATAAAGCAATAACGCCTTAAGTAAGACCGGCACTCAATCGCTACACAAAACTATCACACCACGTATCGTGTAAAATAATGCCATGAAGTTTCATTTAAAATATATCTAGTCTTCAGAATGGTACACCCGTGAAATTTGTAAATAATCCTGTTTTGTTCAGTTTTCATTATAAAGGGAACTGTTATGAGACCAAAAGCGGCGGCATTGCACAAGGGCAGATGTACTAGAGCTGGTTTGCTCAGCTTGTCATCGTTGGAAGTATGCCAAATAGTAATTCAAATAGTCGGGCGTCGATCAATTTTCGTATTTATTGACATATTTGTGCTGACCTAAAACGATTGTAACATGCCTTATTTTTTCTATCCTGATCTTAATTTCTTGATGAGGAGATCAGAAACTAGATCGACCAGAGGCAATCGATCAATCGAAGAATTTAGAAACTAGACGGTCATACAAAAAAGGATTTTTTAAAAACATTTTTCATGTTCCTAGTATGCAATTATATTTATTCGTACAAGATATTGTATAATTTGAAAAAAACAGTCATAAATGAAAGTGCAGTATATTTCTCAAAATTTTTTCAAGCGACAAACTACATTATAGTTTACAGAATATTTCGAGATTATTAAACCATTAGTTGCTGCCAATTGATAGCGCTACTAAGAAGTGTTGCTTACTGTATTGTTTCCCCTAAAATTTATAAACGTTGAAAAAAAAAAGGAAATTTTCACTGAACAACAAACTTACAGATTCAATATTTCTGATTGTTGTACCCATAGCGATCGAGACAACCAAATGCTCTTTGGTTAATGATGGTGCAATCTCGGATGCAACTTTACTAACTGTTGGTGGCTTAGTGGCTATAAAAATCACATCCGATTTATGCACCAACTCTACATTGTCATGACTCGTCGTAACACCCAATGCCTATAAATTTTTCTGCTTAAATTTGAATTCGATCTTCCTTTTTAATTGATTCATAGGTAACAGTAATTTAAAGCGAATTTTGAGGCACATAACGAGCACCAATTTAAAATCAGTTTAATCAAATGAAGCTACTAGAAGACATCGAGAAATATGTGACAGTTCACATAGACTGAAGAAGATATTCATTTGTGTCGAAAAAAAACTTCAGTTGCCCAATGGAGCAAAGATTTTATCAATTTATAAACATGACCCATTATAAAATCAGTGTTGTTTTATACATTATAATCAACTCTTTTGACTCATCATGACCGGGAAAGAAAGCACTAACGGATGGTCATGAGATACTGGTTTTGGGTGCCAACAGTTGATCTAATCGTAAAGAGTGTACTCGGAACACAGTGACTCATCGTCCATAGCTGATCGTGTTTGATCTAATCGATTGATCTAATTTGATCTATTTGACTAATTTGATCTAATATCTATCTAATGTTTGATCTAATTGATCTAATCGACTCATCGTCCATCGTCCATACTCTTTAACCAATCTCATCGTCCATAAGGTATCTACGATACCTTATGCTATGGACGATGAGTTTGGTTAAAGAGTCCGTTCACGTTATTTCATTTCCATTGCGCTCGCTCGAAAAGCGAGCTGCCTTATCCGGCGCTGATCTTGTCAATCGCATGGCATCAATCCACAGTTGGAGAAGGCATCGAAAAATCGATTAGTCATTCTTTAGATTGTGTCAGGGAACAGAACCTGCTTAAGTTTTATTCTAAACTGGTTTAGACTCGCCCCGTTTCATTCGCTTGGTCTTGAATTGTGATAAGCGAATTGTAATTTCACTGAATTTAATTTACTTTTTTTTTGAGGCAAGGATGAAAAAAATCTCTTGTACAGTCAGTCAATCCTCAACTGCATCGCTCTACCTAAAACGTCGGGATTGTAAAGATGAGTAAATTCGTCGCCAGCGAGTACAACAATATGTTTTCGTCAATTTCCGGTTTCCCAGTCGTACGAATCTTTTTTTGACATAGCGTAGGGGATCGAAAAAGATGGAAGCACATTGTTCACTTGCGCTATATGCGACGATCGATTCGACCATATCGGCGACGAATACGCACCTTTTTATAGGCAACATTCGCAAAACCTACAAACCAGTTTGTAACGTCCCCATTACGAGAACTTCAAAAAAGTATCGTCAATGAAAACAGCAAATAGGCTAACCTTCATTTCGTTAAGAAGATGTACGTCTTTTTTTGGACAGCTAGCCATTATGTTATCGGGCGTTATACGGCCTGCAATTGCGCAATTGAACGCGGTCAAGATATGCAGCTAACCCTTCTTCCCCTCCCCTCCCATCGCCCCTTTCCCGAAACAGCGCATCTATTTGTAGTCGAATTTTTATGAGCTAAAAACAATTGTGGAAAACATTATTTTGGCTTAGATAAGAAACTCATTTGAGGAACATTTGCTGCCACTGGCTCCAAACTTTTAGCTCATAACATAAAATTCGTTAATGATGAGTTAGTGATGACGTAGACGAATCCATTAGTGTTATAAATTAGCATCCGTTTGAAAATACCACTTTCTACCCTCCCAAACAAATCTAAGAGAGACATTGGCAATCGTTAAGATCGCCTGGTCACAATTTGATAATTTTTTCTTGTACTACGCAATCAAGAGACCGAGATTTCTGAAGAAGTCGCCGCCTATATGTGCTCAACATCATAATCCACAACAACACGGTATGCTAGTTTGAGTTCTTGAAACCTCAAAAACTGACGGAATGTTCGCCTTACAAGGAAGTTAATGCATGATAATCATTTAAGTCAGAGGATGGATGGCTCAACTACTATGCGCTTTGGTAATTGGAACTAATAAAACGCAACTAGTTGCGCGTGTGCACTCTCACTCGAAGTTCGAATTTTGCGGATGGTTTAGTGTCTGAGCGAACGATAAGCTCGTTCTCAGCCTATTGGCGAAACGCCGATCGCTTTGGACTAAAAACTGAAAGCCGTTTCACGTTGCAATTCTACCTTATAATTATTCTTTTTTTTGAAGTTTTTATAAATTAGAGCGCATTCGTGACGCGTAAAAATTATTCATTGCAATAACTTTTTTTTTAAAAACGCGAGGATGAACAAATATGAGACTGCGAGTATTATAAATTTGAGTATTTATATTAAAACATTAGGGAAATCCTCTCTTGTTCTGCGTCGAACTTATAAGTAGTACGCGAGATTATAAAATTGCCATCGATTTAATTCATCCGATAATTTTAGAGTTTCCAAATTGCAGTGTTTCCATTACCCCTCCCCCTCCCCCTCCCGCGCCCTCTCCCCAATTTCAAATACCAAAATGTCGATATTCTTTCAAACGGTTTACGCGCTCGAGGTGACAGAAATCCTTACCGAGAGGTGAAAACTAGATGAAAATACGTTATTTAGACGATATGTTATGAATGATGATACTAGGTTAGCTGCAATAGTATGACAGTTGGTGTTAGAAGGACTGAGGGTGGGAGGGGGTACTGACCATGAAGAAGAAGCAAGTACCGGCATTGGGAAGGCGGGGAAGCACTAATAACAAATGGGAAGCGAACGAACCGGAATTGATGAGGCCTCTGCATAACGCCTGCGCCATCTTACCAGCGCCGATGAATCCGATCTTCATGGCGACAAACGCACGCAGTGGCTGACCGATAGACAGCCAGCGCAATCTATAACGCGTCGTTGAGAGGGGCGTGTTGTTTTACTGCATTTCACTGTACGCTCTTCCCATTGGTACCGGTGTTTTCGTGAAAAATATCACCATGTCAACTGCCATATCGAGAAAGAAAGACCTTATCAATTATCAGTCATTGTTCCATTCCTCTTCCTAATCACAATATCATATTCTAAAAGAACGTGGAACTAATTAGATAACAATTTGACTCTGGCTCCGAGTAGAAACGATCTAGTTAATATCTAGTTAATTAAAGAGAATTTGCGCTTCAGAAGATGGAAATGGAAATTTCGACTCTAGCATCCTTTTTGACTCTCTGCCGAAAGAAAGACAGCTAGCTGTACTCGTAAAGCGTTACACGAAAGTTACACACTGTATGAGTTGTAGTTTTGTACAGGGGAGCAAAAATGGGAAAAGATTCCATTATTACCAAAAACAAAATTTCACTAATTCCAGGTGCTTCTACGGCGCTCGGTTACTGGCCTCCATTGTTTGTCAGACAATTCGTTTGCCTATGTCGTTTTTATGAACAAAGCGAGTAGCCTACCTTACTCTCCCTCTTCCACCTCTCTCCCGTTCTCTCTCCCCTCTCTTCTCTCGTCTCCACCCTTCCCTAATACCCTCCTGCAATATAGCAGTTCATTGAAACATTTGCCAATGAAGTGCCAAAAAGTATCAAGAATGACTGATGAATAAATGAAGACATTTTTTTGCCATTTCTTGTCACTGTTCCATTTGTCACTAAATGCCTTTTACTGCGCCTTCTTCGAGATACAAACCGCAAACCGCCATGAACAAAAGCAGCAGATATAAGCAGTTAGTCCCACTTTTCCATTCCTTGGCTTTAGGAGATAGTACCATGGTTACCCAACGTAACAGCAAATGAAGTATCAGGTGGGCAAACGGCATTTCCAAAGTGTGCTAGATATTTCCAATAGGCTCATCAGCAGTTTGCAAAAAATCAAAAAAAGCATTTGATATGTTCTGTGAATATACTAAGTTGTTTCATAGGTACGTCAACGAAAAATTAAACGCCCGACAAGATAATAAGTGTTTTAAAAGATAAGAAATCGCGCCCTGTCGTAGACTATTGTGTCAAGTGTGATATGTCCGCAGACTTATTTTGTCAAATCTTTGACAAAAACGACAGTTTTCTGCCAAAATTCTCAATTAGAAGAAAACAACGACTGTCAGCGGTGAATATGGCTTTAGAGTCTGCGAGAAACGCCATTGATAAGTTGAGCAACAACATCTCGCTTACTGCTAATGAAATAAGTTCATAGTTCAATAAAACACACCGCTAACACTACCGGTGTTCCACTAAGTTCAATTTTTGAAAGAAGTATCTTCTGCTGCTGACTGCCGTCCCCTTGGAAGACCTTTATAATCACCCCTTTCCTAAAGCAGTTCCCTCCTACTTGCGTTCAGAGCTACCGTCCTCACTATGCGAGGTAATGGAGACTATGATGTCCTCACTATGCAAGGTAGTGGAGATTATTGTAAAGGACGATTTCAATACGTCCTGAAAAACGGTCTAATTAGCCCAGGCCAGTATGGCTTCTTGCCAGGCCGATCAACCATTCTCCAAATAATAATCTCAGTATGTGACAGGATTAATGCACTCGATCAGAAAATTCAAGCCGAAGTAGTATATATTGACTATGCTAAGGCTTTCGACGTGGCCTACCAAAGTAAGCTTCTGCACAAGCTAGAAGCTTATGCTGTTCGTGGTTCACTGATAAAGGAGCTACGAAGCTTTAAGAAGCTTTTTGATTAATTGTCCCTTCATTGTAAAGGCAGGGGATTCTTCCTCCCACTATCGTCATCAAGTCAACAGTGCTCCTCAGAGCAGTTTGCTTGGTCCGCTGTTGTTCATATTGTAAATAAAAGATATGTCTGATAATTTGTCTAGCGCTTGCAAACTGATCGCAGATGATCTAAACATATATCGCCCTCTGCAAAACCCAGCTATCGATTTTCACATTTTGCAAAGACATCTGAATGCCTTTAGCGCTTGGTCTAAATAATAGTTGACATTTCGTGGAAGAAATGTCGAGTTCTCTACGTTAATTTCCATCATGAGTGCTTCCTGCGATTGGACAACAGAGCTTCACTGCCTGCGGAGAGCGAGGTCCGCGATCTTGGAGTAAAGATTTGTCCAAATTTGCAAAGGAATTTGTACTGCACTGAAGTAGCTACGAAAGCTCTAAAGGTGGCTGACTATATCCCATGCACATTGCAACACCGATGCATTGAACATTGCCGTAAGCACATATTGTATACTGCGTTCCCACAGTAGCATACCGTACGCGAGCATGGTCACCGTACCTTACCAATGACCATAAAAAGTACTGAAAATGTGCAAGAATATTATACTCGTATGGCATTTCATAAATTGTTCGTGGGACCGTATACACCTGATTATACGGAGGGCTTGGAGATACTCGATCTCGAAATTTGGAGTAACGCCGACTTAAATTTGACCTGGCCCTGTGTTCCAAAATTGTCAGAGGTTTCTCTGATATACCCCTGGAAAGTCTATTTAAGCTTCTTGATCTGCGTGAACGTCGACCCTGTCGTTATCAGTTAGCACGCAAAATCTTTTCAGTGAACGGTGTCCTCTACAGCTTCCAGTGCAGAGCAGTCCGTATTTGGAATGAACTTCCCCGTGGAATCGCTGAGGAGCAGAATCTTTCCGTGTTCATGAACCGTTTCGATTCATTTGACCGCAGAACAATTGCTCATTTGATTTATTGAGTCACATCTCATATTCGTAAGGTTCGCATACTGTCTTATGCTGAATAGTCTGCTTTTTTTATGTACACATGTGCAAGTCGTTTTCTTGTCATTCCTTGCTCATTACATGCGATTCTTTCATTTGCATATGCGCTATTCGCCTAAACATGCGCTCATATAACTGCATTTATGAAGGTACGGCTTTGTTATGTCTTATTGACGCGTGCAATTTCCACTATTCACGTGAATAAAGACTATTCTTCTTCGTCCTTTCTTCTTTCTTCTTCCTCTTTTTTCCTTTCTTCCGTATTCTTTCTTCCTCTAAGTACTGGAACTGCTTTGAAATGAAACTGCTGCACACATAAAACGAAATTCCACTTTTAAGATCGAAATATGACAAATTAAGAACTATCCATTCCTAGCTTATTCAAAGCAGAGATTAGACAAGGGGGTGGGAATGGGGGTGTAAAAGATTTTTTAAAAAAGGTTTAACTTTCCAAGTTTGAGGTATTTACTGTGATCGTTGCTCAGTGAGTCGAAACGTCAACAGAAGCACTTTTATTGTTTACCCATTTAAGGTTCTTAATACTAACAATCTGGTTTATTGCATATATACAGCATAATGAGTCCGCAAAACAACAGCGGCGTCTTTGACGTGAAGAATAAAGGGTTTCATAAACTCCACCGCTCACACAGCGCATGTCTCAGATCCACGTCGTCAAGCAACGTGACGCAAAGCGCCATGAATAGGAGATCAAATGACGTTTATCTAGACGTTTTATGACGTCAAATGACGTTTATTTATCTAGACGTAGAAAGCTTTTTTATTGCTCTTTTCAAGCCTCAGCATACTTTGAGACGAGACCCATGGTGCTATCTGTGGTTGTCAGCGGAAAAAGATCATTCCCCGCTTCCAACAGTCTGCAAGGACTCTGGTTGGACTTGAACCCTCCGTTCAAAGCTTAGAGGTTCTGCTTGGAATGCGCTACTCAAGTAATGATGAATGACTTGGAATGCGCTACTCAAGTAATGATGAATGAAACTTCTGAAACTGTGCTTTGCTTTCCCATAGTAGGGCAACTGTGTGAAAAACTGCCCTTTCAGGTATCGCCAGAAATAACAAGAAAAAAATTTACTTTTTCTAACCTCAAAAATCACTTTTCTTCTTGGCACTACGAAAGGTTAGGAAAATCATGTATATGATTTTTCAGTTCGGAAGGAAAGCGCATTTCTTTATGGTTGAACTGATCACGAAACGCTTTAGAAATAACTAGATGAGAAAGACAGATTCCATATACCCGATAAAGATGTTCACGCGTTATATGTAGGATGAAACATTGTCTAAAGTTGTCAGCTTAACAGCGTGAGCGACAGCGAACAAGAAACGCAAACTTAAAGCAACCAAGCGATCGTCTTTACAGCGAAAGAGCCATAAATTCGACCATTTTATGTAGGCGCAGAGGTGATAAAAAACGAAACGGAATGAACTTCAGTTTTTTTTCAAACATTTTCGAGATGAAGTTGGTTAGGACCTTACGGTTTTTCCAACCAATAAAAAAGATGTATGGTTAGAATTTTTGTGTTGAGATAGTACAGCCCTCGCCCTGTAAGCAAAAGATCCGGGCTCGACTCCCGGCTGCTCCATTATACTTTCCACTGCCAGAGGTCACAATCAGTATAAGATATACTTGTACGATTACTGACAACGATAAAACAAAACTTTATCGCAGTTATCGAATAAAAAGGGAAACAAATTAGAATGCAAATAAATATAACTGAAGAAGCTTCAAGTGATTCACTGCTTCACGTTTGTCGCTTTCACAAAACGGACTTCCACTACGAAAGGAAGAAGATGAGGATGATGAGGAAGAGTGATATAAATATCATCGCCCTTCACATCGTAAGGATTAATAAAAAAATCGAATACGGCAAATTCGGCTAGAGTAAAGTGAATCGAGATTTCGGTCCTCCATCTCAGACAACTCAAGTCACGCCAAAACTGGAACAAGGATCGACGAACTGATATAGTCTCGTTAGTTTCTAACATATTCCCTCGGATATCCGACCAAGGATTTAGCTAGAACAGCTGAAACTTTGTCTCATTTGAGACTACATGCCCTATCTCTCTCGTTAAGCGTACGTCATCGGTGATGGTTTTCATAAACTGCAGTACAAAGCAGGAAGCAACAAAAACCTGAAGCAATGTACACATCGAGAAAAATGCTCATTAAACGAAAAAAAGAACAAGATCACAGAGTTTTTAAATTGGCCGAATATAGCCATAAATTAGCAGAAAACTGGTTAATATACGTTTGCTGATTAATGAGTTCAACTAAAATCGAGCGTGCGGCGGCCTTAAAGGCGCTCGATAGAAAACGTCCAATAATTTTGAATACCTTGGTGAGTTTTCTTCCTTTTTTGAAAAATAATTTTCGCATAAATCTAAGCGAATCAAGATGAATAAGAACTGATAGCAAGTGATGGTTGTAAATCAAAGGAATGTACTTCTTTCTTTTCATTATTTAACAAACCATCTTTTCATAATATATTGTAACCTATCATGAATAGTTAAAAGTGCAGAGGAACAACGATCTATAAGCCGTTTAAAGTATTCCCTGTTCTTGGTACGATAGGATACCGTTCAAGAAATTTCGAAAGAGCAATTTTACCGAGTAAATGCTAAAATTTAGTGGTGTCAAGAAAAAATCTCGGAATTATTTCAATACTACCTTACTGCATCAAACAATCAGCACTGCAATCGATTTATAAAACATTCTGCTACAAACTCAAGCATTCAAACTATGTTAGTATACAATGCTGAACGATACTCGCCCTTAAAACCAGATAAGTAAGCCCTATTGGTTCAATGCTACAAATGCCGATTGCAAATTTCTAGACATTCGGCTCGTCTGTAAGGGAAGGAACTGAATAGCATCTTTTATATCAAATTTAGCGTTTGATGAGTCGAACAGCTCAATGAGTGTGGGCGATTACCAACGATAATTATATGCGAGCATTCGGGAGGAACGTTGACACAATACTCCCCTCCCCTACTTCCACCCCCGCCCCCTTCTCCACTTTTTTGGTTACTCTATTCTTCACTTTATAGGTAATGGTGGTTTCGACGTAGATATTTTTCAAAAAAAAAAGAATGCAGTCACGCCCAAAATATCCAAAGCTTGATCTTCTTGGCTTTCACATAATCAACTGATGCGGAAACGTTGGAATGAAGTTTGTTTCATGCGGCTCCATGGAATTTTAAGCCGCAAAACGAATGTTTCTTTTGATCGATTAACGTAATGATTTCGTACACAGCAGATGTTTAGTCGAAAGCTTGAAATCTTTGATGTATAAAATATACTTGAAGAACGTTCGATAAGAAACCAAAATACACTTGAAGAACGTTCGATAAGAAACCACGATTTCATTTCGTTCTGCACAATTCAACATATGAATTTCGATTCCGCCAAATGAAATATTCCCTACGAACAACTGATATTCATTTGCTCATTTGCACAGAAACGATGTGAAAGCTTGGCTTGTTGTTTGCATGGCAACAACAATATCTCTCTGCTCTTCACCTTATATTACAGACGATGAAATCTATCTCATTTCAAAATCGTTTGGCTGAACACAAAGACAAGTGAGCAACGCGAAACACGTAAACAGACAATAAATAGCAAAGTATTTCGACTATATCATTGAGCTCTTAGCGCAGAAAAAAGAAAACGTTTGCTACACTAGATTTACTGTTTCGGCATTCTCCTCACTCTAAAATAAAAGTTCTTTTTAATGAGCAAGCTTTTCACGAGATCATTCATTGCACCATTATTGCACAGAACGTCGCGACTGCCCTGTATATGAAATAGGGAAGCAAAAATTTAATTGATCTCTCCTTCAAATCGGTCTACCATTTAACCAAAAGTAAATATACTCATTTCAATATTTGATAAAGAACCCATAGAACTAAAAAGAAAAAAAATCAACATCTCACTTCTAACGAAGAAGCGGAAAAATTATGATTTTGCGAATTGCTATCGTAAACAAAGCGTCACAACAACAAATAAATAATGCACAAACGAATAGAATTGTAGAATGAGGTACCTAGCAGTATTTGGCGTCAGCCATTAATGTCACATAAGAGTATTGACTGAGGATGCTTACAGTCAAATATTGACGACGGATAGGGATGAACTGACAACGAATATGCGTAATAAGATGCCTGGACGCTACACGCACAGAAACGTTCCATGTGCTGAGTGAACGGAGATCATCTGTGACAACAAAACATTCGGCATCTTTTTACTCATATTCACTTCGTATAAACTATGCAGCGATCAAAGAACGAAGGAGAGAAGAGGGCAGAGATGCAAGAAAGAGACCGACCGCAAATGTTAAAACTAACAAGTTAAATGACATTGTGGCAGTTTGGGAATTCGAAAACATCTGAACTGATGTAGTCGGAAAACGCAAGCACAAAACAGAACAAACTGTGAATCCAGGTGCGCTGAACACAGCTTTAACTGTACTCTTTCAGTACTGCAAGGCTGCGGATTTCATCCGTTCGATTTATTCATCAAGCAAGCCGAAAATGTCTATAGCGTCGTGGTCAACCAAATGGGCGGCTGGCTACCCATTTCTCCGTCACACCTTCGCCTTCTGCGGGGATGAAGATTTGTTCCACGGAAAAAAGCTTAACGAATCCACAGCCTCACAGAACCGCTAAAAGAGTGCCGTTTTAAGGCAATCACAAGAAAGACAAAAGCTGGAAATGCTTGCCACCTTTGCTCATACGATTGCCCATTTAGGTTCATCTTCATTTTCGGAGTCGCTAAGTGGTACATTTCCTGGTTGTGCCTGAATGACACGTGTATGAGCACGTCCCACGTCACGTGACCTATTCGTGACCACTCCTCCCGCATACACCATTGTTGGCGCACCACGTGGCATACTTGTCGACTGTGCCGTAGCGCCACCGAATGGAGGTCCATTACCATAGTGGCCAGGCCGTCTGTAGCTTGGCGACAATCGTGATGGGGTCGGACCACCATAAATGCTTGGTCCATATAACTGAAAATCGACCGCCGAAGCGGGCGACGGGGAAGGTATTTCGGCCGGAGGCGCGTAGTAAGCTGATACAGGCGGCCCTCCTCGTGGTGTTTGGTAAGCGGAATAGGTGGAGCGTGGGCTAATGATCGGAGTAACGTAGTATTCATTACTGTTTGGAGAAAGCATAGAGGCGCGTGGCATTGAGCCTATTAGAGGTAGTCGCCGTTGACGTACTGAACTAGGCATTGGCTCGTCCTCTTCGCTCAGTGGTTGTGGTGAAGGTGTACCTAAAATGAGGTACAATAAGAGCTTTGGAACAAGTCCCTGAGTTTATCACGCTGGCAGTCCCTCTAAAAACGTATTTTCGGAGTGAATAACTCGGTTTGTGAGGGAATACGACGAGAAGCTACAGAGAACGGCAAGAACTTTTTGAAATTTCATAGTTACTGTTTTCCATCGTGCTAGTTCCAGCTCCTTAGATGCGACATATCTCCACTCTCCTTAATAAAGGCCCTCGTGTTTGCGGTCCGTCCGAGTTGCCCATCTCAATATAACCCTCTTCTCCGTCTAATCTCCAGTTTGAAGCAGCAATTTAGCACCGATCATAGCAAACTGAAAAAGCACGCTACATGTGACACATCATATGCATGAGACGTTGAAACACAACGAAAAGCGTGCTTGAAAGGCAGTCGTGAGCCTTATGCTTTAAATTTCTAAGGCCTTATTGGTCAACGAAATAAAGAGATACTCACCTCCAACTGGATATGGCTTGTAAGCGGTTGCTGGAGGAGAATAGCGGCGCGGTGGCCTGCTGGGCAGGTAACCATCAATCAGAGATGGACTCCTTTCCTCCCTATGAGGAGGCATCGGAAGTCGATTTCGAATGGGCGGAGCGTATGCCGCACGTTGCGTATTATCTGACTGTCTGAAAAAAAACTTTGGAGAGAGTGTCCTAGTAAAGCTGAAGAATATTTAAAAAAAAAAACATCGTAGCAAAATTCTAATGAGATATCGATACCGTATAACCTGAAATAAAAGATAAGTCTTCCCTTAAATCCATCACGACATATGACAGGAGCAATCGACCCTGAACCTTCCATTTTAAGAAGTAAATGTCAACGAGAATTTAAATATGAATAATTAATGAAGAAAACGCTTAGTTCGAGTGTAACAATTTGCTGTTTTCCCTAATATTGCAAACGGAATTCTGCATACATGATTTAAATCATGTATGCAGAATACCTTTCGGTTAATTCCGTTAATACCTTTCGGTGACGAAGAAACATAGTGCGTTTTCTTCGTTTAGCCCAAGTTGAGTTTTCGCAAACCGTTTTCTATTCAAGTTCAAAAATTTTAACCCCACGAACGCTAGATACACTTCTAAATGAAAAATACTTCCAATTGTAGCTTGCAATAATTTTCTTTCAACGCGATCATTCATACTGTATATGACACAAACTGCACTGCCTATTAAGTGGAGTAAGGGGAGAGGGGAGGTGGGTTGGAGGTGCGGATAACGTCGAGATGACGGTGTTTTCGGAGTCCTTATTGAATGACAATTTTAATATAGAAATCCGTAGTGCAAAGGAAGGTTAATTTCCCCCATCACAGTCAGGACGGCGGCGGATTATTCGCGGTGGTTGCAAATGTCAAAAAGAGTTTTATCCGAGGTAATGCAACATGTAATTTACTGCTTGCATCAAAATGCCTCATAGATGGAAAGCCATGTGCTACTAGAAGAAAGGAATAGAGCATACGAACCTATAAAGCACATTTGGTCTCGGCTGCTGAACCGGATGACGAACGGCCACACTTGGTCTTTGGTAGATGGGAAGTTCATCTGGTCTATGTGCTGCAAATTGACTCATTAAAACATTAGCAAGGTAAACAAATCATAAGTCGGTAAAATGATTTCAAGCGGAACATCTAAAATATTATTTCCTACTGGTGATCAATTTATTCATTGAAAGAACTTGGTAATCATTAGCGAAGTACGTCGGCTTTTCTTGCAGAAAATTCAATGGATAACTGAATAAAAAAACAGTGTTAACATACTGTTGCCAATTCGGATAATCAAACGCACAAAATGGATGAGACGGACTAGCATAGTAAAAATTATATGAAAGCGCAACTCTAAGACAACAGTTTTTTTGTATCGATAAGATTGTCATCGCTGCCATGGTGGACCATCAAATTCAATTTTTCTAAAACGCTTGGATATTACAGTATTAGAAAACAATACGCGAATTTCGTTCAAGCAACCATTCAAAGTTTTCCATTAGCCTATAGTGATAAAAATTACAAAAAAAAGTTCGCAATATACTTTAGCGCAGACAAGCAAAGTAGAAAATATTACATAATACCATTTGCAGTTTTCCGAAATAGAAGCAAATCACTAACGATAGTCGGCAAAACGATCGGAAGGCGGCGATGGTGGTGAAGGCGAACGAGGTGCGCCACTTCTGCAGTGAGGTGAAGGGGTACGTGAACGAGACACTGGTAGCAATTGTTGTGTCTGTAAACTTTCACGCCTTATAACAAGCTTCTCAATAAATACCCAGTAAGTACTCATCCGATTTTTTACGCAGCTCTTTATATAAATGTGTACATAGAGAAAGATGGAAAGGGAAAAAGCCATGCGAGATAATACCAGGCTTCTTTTCTTTATCAGCTTTGCTTATGTATATACGTGTATACATGAAGGGCTGCGCACTGCATAACGCAAGTGGTACAGACGAAATCCTGCTGCTATCTTTATCATTGGACGATGGAAAGGGGAAAAGACGCAAATCTCAGTTGTTTCTTTTGCCCTGCATATTCAAATAAGTATCGGTAGCGTTGATGAACGCCCATCTGTACCACCTGTACAAAATATAAATCCCATCTATACCACTAGCACAACTATAGCCTCTTCTGAACAAACCGAGCGCAAAAAAAGTGAACGAAAATTAACCTTATCATGAAATTCACAAGCAATTACTGAAGTTTTTCAGACGTTCCATTAAAAAAAGGCGCTCCCTACTTGACTGAAATGAGCTCACAGCAAAAAAAAAAACCTTGCTTAAACGAACGACAAAAAAGAAGACTATCTTCTTCCTTCGATAAAAGGAACCTTAACAACTTTGGATTCATCAAGGCAAAAAAAAACAGGCATCGCCATTGACAGAAGAGCTGAAAAATGAGAGCAGCTTAGGATCTCTTCATGTCACTGGCAATATAGCAACAAAATACGACCTTAAAAACTGGCTTGTTTGTAAACATTTCAACATTCTAATAAAAGATCAGTTCAGGTTAGAGATACTTAATATAAGAATGTGCTTCATGAATATAACGCATTTCAAGAGCTGCCGATGAGAAATTTGTAGGCGCTATTGGCTAGTTGTATCGATGCCCAACATAATGTGTAACGTAGTATAGGAATGGTTTAGGTAAACTAAGTGCCCGTTCGGGAAAATAGGTATTGAATTGTAATGCAGATCATTGAATGCAACGAAAATTTTCATCGGACTAAATAGCGCATAGAGACTCTTTGTGTGAACGGTTAACTTTTCCAATCACTTCCCATTACATTTTACATCACCATCCATACTTAAGACTAACGATGCTTAACGGCATTAAAGCTTCCTGTATAATGTTTGGGCAAGGATGAGCAACATGTCCAAATATTCTGTCAGGAATTCTACAGACAGAAAAGCTTTACTATCTGAACGCCGACAGGCGAAAGTTCATGTTAATTCGGAAAACTTGTATAGCTGTAACGCTACTTCTGAGCAATGCATTAGTTGTGTAATCCATGTAAGTCTACTTCACTTTGATATAAGCAATGTAAATGCATCGCTTATTCGAGCTGAACATCTCAAATAGAACTCAGTGATAGCAAAAATTTCGAGAACTGTACATCGAACAAGCTGTGCGAATAATCGATATGTGTTAAAAGTCATGCAGCGTGAGGTGTGGGCATGCAGCGTGTAGGCGTATTGTCATAAAGCAGGTGAAAGGTGCCAGATGGTTGCCGCCATAGCACGTTTCCGCCATCGCCTCTGCGCCGGCCCATTTACGTATTCTGTGGCGCACGCTTCCCATAATTTCATTGTTGCCCACAAAGTGATACATGCCCTTGTTCAATATTCAAAACATGAAGCCAGCGCCATCGTGTGGCAGAAAAGAGATAAACGAAAATGCGCTTTAGCGGAAGTAACCCAGAGTGACTCCAAGCATACATCTCAGCAAAACTCTGACCTTAGATATGACGAGGTCAGCCGCACTCAATTCTCTAGGTTGCTCATGCGCACATGCCATCATTCTCTGCAATTTCAAAACACCCGTTTCTATGGTGAATCACTTTTGGAAGATCGTGTAAGTGAAGGGAGAAAAACTAATAGAGCAGAGTCCATAATAATTTTATTGTAAGAAAGAAACCGATAACGAATTCTCAAAACGTTTCCACATCCAATTTGAAAACCAAAATTTATTAACTTATTGTTAAATGTGGCGCATAAGCTAAGGGACGGAGACAGCAAAATACCAAACGGACCAGAACGATAAGCGGACATTTGTAAATGAGAAGTAAAACTAAGTTGCTGAACAGCTGGCTCAGCAAACTAAAATACTATTTTTTTTTTAAGGAAAGGAGGAAGAAAGCAGGAAAGCGCAATTTCAATGTGTTACGATTTTTCACAAAAAGAAAACACAACAAATTCAAAAAAAAATGCCAAGAAAAGTGCTAATTTAACAAAGCTTCATTGAATAATAGCATAACTGTAATTTCTTAGCGAATTGCACAGCGACCTTTTTTAGGGAACTTAACCGATTCCGTAGGTGTGCTCAATTCTCTCGCGCTTTTTTCATTCACATACTATATCGCACAAAAGCGTCCGTCTATCAGCTGCCGGCTGGCAGAGAAGAAAAGCAAGTGCAAAATTCTACACTACAATGTGATTCATTTGCAGTGTGTGAATTTGTGTGCTGAATCTAAAAGGATGTGATAGAAATGTGAAAAAAATCAATAGTGGCCATCTAATAGTATTCACATTTTTCGGGGAATAGCCGACAAAGATTATCACTTTTCTTTTAAAGAATATCAAAAAACTATTTTATTGCTATCATCAAGAACTCTTACTATGTTTGAACACTATCTGACAATGTAACAATGAGCTTTCAACGCTTCTGTGGAACAATTTTTGAAACTTTTGAAGGAAAAAAGAAAAAAAGAGAAAGAAAGAAAGAGGAGGGGGAAGGGAAAATGGTAGATGGAGTGGAGAGAGGGGAATGATTTGAACGGGAATGAATCATAGCAAACAGAAACATGTGCAATAATCACGCTTAGAACGGTACGTAATTCCATCAATTAATATCCAATGCGCAGCGAGCATGCCCATTTCTGCACAAAACTTGACAAGAAATTCTGCCCTAATATATACTAAATATTCACGGACATAGCCGGTTAATCATCGTCCACTCGCACACAAATTCCATATAGCTTATTAAAATCGCTTTTTCGATCGATCGTCATCTTTTCTGTTCAGAATCACTTAAAGTCAGAACATCTGATGCAAGCTCTTACCCTTTTTGCAAATTCTTTCCTATTGCTCGCAATCAAATATCAAAAGTGTACGCTTCAGCATCCTTGAAAATAGTGTGCGAAATTTTTTGAATAAATTGTGTCAAAAAGTTTATTTTCGTTCAGTCGACAAAAAAACTTTAAAAAAAAGCAAGTGAGAATGTGTGGCACGAGCAACTATGATATTTCGGCAATTCCGCCCACCACAGCAAAACGCTTTCACATGAACAAATAACGGAATTGACGTAACTGTGAATTGATATTTTAGCTATACCCATTGGTCGTAATCGCTTTTCCTCGACTGTTCGATTGTTGTTCGACTTAACCGATCGTAAAATGCTTATTATTTATGTGCAATCTAAGCGCTTTCAAATAAGTTAGCTCCTTCTGAGGTTGATAGTCCAATCCAAAAATTGGGTGCAGTGGGTGCCGTTGGGGGTACGGTACACCCCTGTCAAATTTGGCAAAATCTGTCTTCAGTGATTCCGTAGTTGAAACACCCTGACGGCCAGATACACACACACACGTGCACACACATACACGCACACAAACACACATATACACGCTTACACACATAGTTACACGACGTCGGCATGGTACACTTTACAAATGCAAATTTGCCAAAGCGCAAAAAAAGGATCAAAATAGATCATCGAAATGCAGAGATGAGTTCAGTTAAAAAGAAAAAAAGTGGCAAAATCTGATCGCATGGAAAAGCCGAAGCATTTCATGCAAAATTTTTTTGAGATGGAAATTACTGTTTCGGGCAAAACCTCGTGACAAATATGCGCAGAAAAAGACACGCACACACACACAGACAACAGCCGCTACTTTCTGAGGTCATCTTGAAAAGACAACCTTCTGTGTGGAACAGAATTCTGCTCTTGTGCATTGAGTATGACCATAAGAAAGTCGGTGGCTTTGCTGATCGGTCGCTGCAGTGGTGCAACAGTGCGCTGCTAATGTCTATTAATAGGAAAAAAGTTATTTTTTTCAAAATTCTTTAGAAGCATTCTTGATGTTTTAAAAGATGCAATCGGCGGCCCAAGAGATGCGATCGACGAATGAAACAATGAACCAAAGATCCAATTTAAGTGTCGATTAGTTCCTCAATGTCATTTAGTGATAGGAATGAAAAGCCTTGTTTTTTTTTTGGATATCAATTTGTTTCTCCTAGCATCCTTTGGTTATTTTGGATGTGTTCAACTTAAACTTTGAATTCAACCCCAGAACGAGAATTCAGTTTTCAGTGTTGTTTCGATTCAAAGTTTTGTTCGTCGACTCTCTGAGGCATAGCGTTTAATGGTGGCTTTTGAAATACGGAGGGAAATCTGAAGAATGAAAATAACTTTTTTGCTCGACACAACTATTATGCAAAACAACGGCATAAAACCCACAGACACACAACATTACCTCATCGCACATATGGTTCCCATCACGATAATACGGATTTCGGTAATCACTCCCGTTCGAATAACGCTACAAACACAGTGAATGTTTTTTTCTCATCGAAGCAAGTGATCAACCTCTTCCTCTACTGCATATATGGACACACCACACACTCAGCTTTCATCTATACCTGCCCTACTCGCTAAACAAACACTTATTCTATAAAATGCGATAAATCTACGTAACATTTGAACGACTCGAATTTCGGGAATCACTTTTATTAGTTTTTCAGAATCTTCTTTTTGTATTATTGCGATCATAATCCTATGCAAAACTCCGCAAATAAAAACTACGAGGACGTACGGCTACCTGCCGTATACTGCTTATGGGAGGAAAACAAAATATTCAAAAACGGGAACTGGAAGAACAGAATAAGCACACCTAAGTGGGCAAAGATTTGAGAAAATGCGCGATCCGGGTTCAACGTCGTTTCTCTTTTCTACTATTCGAATGCCTTTTAACTACAACAGAATTTAAAGTACCTTCCAAATGACAGATTGAGACCAATTTTGAATATCGCAATATTCCCAAATTTTGATATTGCTGTTATCAGTGATCACCAGCAAAAGTAGTCCAAAATTCCATCTTTTTAATTTAAAAAATGCTTAAAGAGCTCCTGTTTCACATTTCCAAACGTACAACATAGAAATCGCTCACCCGCGACCTCAATATTCTAGCACTAAGTAGAGGATAGAGCATGAGATGAAGAGTGAATTCAAGGGCGGAGTGAGGATGGGCAGTGGAGAAAATTCGAAACGGTATCTACCCATCGGTGAGATTCAATAAGAGAGAAGGGAATGTGCTGCGGAGCAGAATGACATGAAGTAATACATTCAGTTGCTCCTGAAATTTCAAACTTTTCGCTTGCAAAACGCACTCATTAAGTCATCGAGAACGATGCTCTCATTCGAGAATTCCTGTTTGCTTTGTCCTAAAAGTCACTTCATTCTTTTCAGTTCTTCTACGACGATAAGAATGTATGCCAGTTCGCTTATAATGAACTCTTTATAAACATTATCTCTGCACTGTTGCGGGCAAAGCGAAGTCAGGTTTCAATTAAGGACTCGATTACCTGTGGTGCAGTGACAGTACTTTCGACATTCATCTCTCGATTTCGAATTCGAGCGAACATATCGGAGAGGCGACGTGTAGCACTCACCTTCTCACTGCAAAACAACACTCAACGTCCACTTTAAACCCAGTTATTTATGCTGGCCAACCGGTGGTTTATCAAAAAGCATCCATCCTCATACGATTAGACGCAGCAATGATGTGAACCATGGCCATTTTTGTGCCCCGGCTGAAGGCATCGCCCGCTAGTACAGAACACATTCCGACACTTTTTCGATGAATCGTCCTATATAAGCGAGTGGAAAATTCTGACACCTCACAGTATGTCAAGAACGAATACAGAAAATAGCAACGACTGAGAGTCACATCATCAAAGTCGGTCAGCTGTACAAACATCGTTTTTGAGTAGTTTCGAACAAAACTATGATACAGTTATTTCAATGACAGTATTATGCGAGAAACTTTTTCCGTCTGTCGATTTTACTTAAGAAAAATGAGAATGAAATTTTAAAAAAAAGAAGAAAAAAACTGACACTGTAGGTATGGGACGTCGAGTACCATATTGTTCAGGGCTTTGATTTTCTCGTTCGATACTATCCGAACTTTTCGCTGCTTTAATCGTATCGACAAGAGTTGAAAACAGGGAATATGGTCTCTGAAAAAAAAATCTGGTCGATTACACCTGAATGATAGTTAACACTTTAGGCTGTTTACTAAAAGAACGGTGGACTATTAAAATAAATGAAAACGATGCGAATACTGCATTGTTCGACCGGCCGATACACTACACTTATAAATGCTAAGTAAAGCTCGTAATGGAGGCTCAACTCTCCCATAAGATCTCGCCATTTTAACTGACAATCGTCTGCTTACATCAGTCACACCATACTAATGATATTTCAAAATGTTGAGCATCCAAAAAGCAAGCTTTTCTCGATTTCAATTCAGACATTAAATCAACAATTTGAAATCCCTTATTAAGTGGTTCAATTAGAGAAAGATCTGTTTGGTGTGTTAACCATAATCTCTATGAGCAAACTGCCGCTGCCTTGCCGAACAAAACAGCACTTCAACATCAACCATTCGAAAAAAAAATTAGAATGTTGCCAAGAGCTTGGTAACTTTATGTCGCCCTCAAAAACGGTATCCTCAAAAGCATATTGCAGATATAATCTGAGACCTCTATTTCACTTATTTATTATTTATTGTTTCCTAATTCAACCAAACAACTAACAGTTAACAGCTGACTAGATACTCACTTGTTAAACACTTGTCAGATATAGTCCACCAAGGCTACTCACATAGCTTAGTTATCGTAAATACTATAGTGAGTAATTAACAGCAGGACAATACCCGCTATTTTCCCGATGATGTTGTCCTACTTTTTCTGAGTGTAACACATTCTATTGAAGAATTCAACCCTCACGGAAAGCCTCTGAGATATAGAAGTTCGATCTGTAGCTTCTGGTAGGTGATCATGAAAGAAGCGTGTATCCATCCTTTTGGAAAAAAAAGGAAGCAAAAACTAATCGGTGGCTGCAAAGTGGAAAAAGTGTCATGCTCATGCCGCCATGAAACCAACCCAAATATTGTTTAATTGGTTTATTAAAATACTCTTTAATCGTGAATATTCTCACTCACGGGTCGGCTTAACATATCGTACCGCTCTTCTTATTGAAGTTCCTGTTTTTGAACTAAAAGATACAAATATTAATTTTTTTAAAACAAAAACTAACGAAGGGTTATAAAGCTGTTACGTTTTAATGGCTCAGGTACTCCATTCCACCGTCAAACCCAATCATTTGAGGAAGTTGTTTAGAACTGACAAGTGCTTACAAAAAAATAACAATTACACCTCCATCAAAGTCGTTGAAACAAAATCACCTAATAATGTCATGATATTTCAGAGGACGAGAAAGAAGAAAAACAAAATTTGTTTAAAAAAAACAAAGGGGTAAAGAAAAAAAGCAAAAGCGAACAGAAAAATATGAAAAAACGAAACTCCATCAAAAAATTGCTTACCGGCAAATAGTGAAGAAAAATAAAGGCAGTTTACATGCAACAGAGAAGCTTAGAACAGAAACACTGAACAGTGAAGATCGAAAAAAATGTGACGGAAGAAGAGAAGAAATGTTGCAAATAAATGCATAAGTGAAGTGTTTCGAATTTCGGTCGAAAAAAACAAAATTCCGAGATTAAAATGCCCGAAATAAGAGGTATCACTTTAAAAGTCACAAAAATAAATTTAAGCGGAACGAGGTTTGACGCATAAAAATGTTCAATGGTATAAAAAAACGAAATTCGATAGCTAAACAAAGGCTTTCATTCGCAAAAAGTTGAAAACATTGGGAAACAGTAAACGGGATAACGATACTTTCAATCTGTCTACGCAGAGTTCATGAAAACATCGATGCCTTCATTCATTCCGCTCTCCTTCCCCACCCCCTCTCCCCCTCCCTCCCTCGTCCGCCTACCCAAGTCGCACAAGTGGGAGGGGGATCCTGGTGAAATTCGAGAAATATTGGAAAAAAAGTTATGAAAAGTTGAAAGATCGAGAAAAAAGAGATTTTCTTTCGTAACGCGCGAAGCCAGGATAAATCCTGGCGCAAGAATGCAACTGAACTTTTCTGGACAACTTTTTTTCATGGAAATCAGAATGCGGTAAAAATTTACGCTTCAGAATGTTAATCAAAATCAGGAAGTAGGTAGTGCTATGCCCACTGTAGATGAAAACAGAAAAAAACGATTCAAAATGGTGAGACGACTCCGATCTTCATGTTTTTCTCGCCTAGAAGATGTCCTCTTCCTCGTTTAATGACAGTAAGCATCGAAAACAACTAAGTGTTCAAAATGAAAAAAACAGCTGAATTACTTTTATAAACAAAAATAAATCTCTTAGAAATTTATTTCATCTTAGTGCCAATTATATATAGCCTCACCCTCGCTTCATGTACGTTATTCATTTCATTACAGTACATTTCGTTCATTTTGCAAGTTAAGCGAACGCAGCGTGATGCAGTCGTTAAACATCGTTTTTGACGATGAAAACAATAAGCTCAATCCACCTACATCAACAACGTCTCTTAAGTTAACTCAATTCCTGTGAATTACTCAGCGATCGAAACCACTGCATGAGCGCAAATCCGGAATTAAATTCAAATTTAAAGCACCCTTTCACTGATTGATCACTTAACGCCACAAGAAATAGCTTTAAATAGGCAAAAGTATAGATGGAGTGATATCTAGATAGCTAAGGAAAAAGGTCCGAACTTGAGTGTTTCATGCATTAGCAGAAAGATGTGAGTTGGAAACGGCGGACGAATTAAACTCGTTTCTTTTGTGCTGTGTTCTCATACTTTTACTATACAGAGACAGAGAGAGGAAGACAGATATGCAGCGTATGCGGAATCATAGCACTAAAGTACACACTTCAGCTGCTAGAACTCCAGCTCTAAATTATAAGCTTTCATCGTTCGGTCATAAAATTTGGGAAATTTACAAATGTTTGGTTTGATCAGTGGGGTTTCAGCATGTAAAACTGCAGTTTCACTACCCTCCATTTTGAGAATTTTAACGAATCATAACGTTGTTGGTACAACAAAATAACAGCCAATTTGCTAACCAAACGAGGGGAGGGGGTGGTGGATAATATTACAAAACTTCAATGATAATAAAATGTGCCATACGTTATGAAATGCGTTCCGACTGAGAAGCGACGGCTCTTACTCCTCTTCTGCCCTCCATCTATGCAACTAGCTGATAGATAGAAAGCTCTCCTTTCACCCTCTACTTAAGATCTCTAAAATCGACAATAAATGATTTTGCAGTATGGGGGCAATAAAACCCATAGACAGATGTCAATTTAGGTATCATTTTAGGTGTATCTCGTTCTCTCACTATTTGTCGAAAACAATGCATATGAGAAAGCTGATTCTGATGCAGCCTTTTCCATAAAGGAAGGAAAAAACCTTACGTAAGGCAGAAAAGAACGAAGAACCGCAGCGGTGAGCAAAAAGGAACCTTAGTGAAATGGAAAGATGGGAAAAACGATGTGATGCGAGCAAGGTCAGCTTAGCTCGAGCAGGATCAAGCTGGCTCGAGCAAGACTAAACTAGGTGGATGCGTTAACCTCATCTCTTTCTTCGCTGATGCTCGCTCTTAAAAACGCATTCCGACGCCTCATGAGAAGTATGGCGGCACGCTGCCGCTTTCTCAACTCCAACTGAAATGCGCTACAGCTAAACTCTTTAACGTTTTCAAACACCACAGGCTGGCACTCCTGCCTCCCTCTCTCGGATAACGCGAAAAACTAAACGGAAAAAAAATCACAGTGCCGTAACTCGGAGTTCATAGCGTTGCAAGGTGTCTGTCTAAGAGAAGGGGGCGGCAGGGTGAGAGCGAAGGAGGGTGAGGCTGAAGAAGTGGGAAATTGTGGAGGGACGAAGGGTGTGTGCCCATGTATGACGCACATGAAGGCAAAAGCGTTGTTTTCGTTTCTCTCAAAATCACCATACAGTCGATAAGACTAGTAAATGACTGAATGACTTGCCAGAACCCATTTCGATAAACGATTCAATTCCTTTCCTCATATCCCACGGTCGGTGTCATAGCATTTAGAGCATTTCAAAGGCAAAATAACATTTACCCAGACATTTAAAAAAAACCATGAAAATTGTCAGCCCACGCACATACACAGTCACGCTGTCGCTAGGATTGGCTTCGAGATCAAACCCCACTAATGAGAACGCATTAAAGGTAGAGCTATTAGAAATTTTAGAACGGACGCGCTCCTGCTGAAAATTTGAAAAAAAATGTGCCAGAGCGGCCAGAAACTTTTTGCCCGGAAGTTTTTAAAAGATTTAGTAGAATTTTGACAATTTAGTATTTGTAAAATCCATTTCAACTTTGCAAGATACATTAGCGAGCGTCAGCAATGNCTGGGGACTCTCATGCTATCGCTGGTTACACAAATGCAGAGATACAAACTTGGCAATGGCTGATGGCATTTAAAATTTTAATTACGAACTTATTGACCAGTCAACTGTTGGTGATAATAGAAGGACAGAAGTGCTCAACTTTCCAAAGTTTTTCATTTAAGCTGATGCATACTCGCCCACGCATGCAAAATATGACTGTGGACGAGAAGCCACAGTTCGAAACGACAGCGATTTCCAAAAACAGTCCAGCCATACAGCGTCTACAATTGCCCTCCCCCATCCCACAACCCTCAAGTAAACTGTTGTTCCGGATAAAAATCTAGAAATTTTTAAAGATGAACATTAAGGCTATATTTGTAAACCTCAGGCAAAAAAGTTGTCCTTAAAATGGAATACGTAAAATAGGGGTGAACTCGTGATATCCACCAAAACAACTGATAGGTATCATCAAAGACTTTAATAACGTCGGAAGGGGAGGGGTGGATCGGGCGGAGGTGATGTTCGTACACTTCGCACCTACCGTATGGTCGCTATGGAAACGTGGCTTAACGAATCTCTTTAAAAATAGAATGGACGGGTACGTTTGATGACAAATGCTACAGATCAGCTAGATGAAAGCTGGATTAACATACAACGTAGACGTACCTCAGTACCAGATTTCTTTGCCCTATAGTTCTCGAGAATAAGCAGCCCTGCATAGATCTTGCCAACTGTCAACCGCTGGTAGCATAAATCTGAAGGTAATATTATTATTATTCTATAAGAAGTTTATACGTCTCTTTCTCATTGGCGAGCAAAACTAATGAAATCACTGGGGGATAAAAAACTGCAAGCGAACCGCGACCGATAAATCATGGTCGGCAGTCACTCTTTCAAAACTGATAACTGTCTCCACCTCAACAACTGAACGCTTCCCTTTCGAAAGCAGATGGGAGGAAGAATTGATGAATGATCTAAGAGGAAGCCCCTTCACACATATCACAAAACAACTTCAGCACGCACATTTCTCACAGTTTGCCGGCGACACTTTTACAACTGATCTTGTCCTCATGGTATCTGTGCGATAATAAAACGGAAATCTCTTAAGAACCTTTATCGCATTTATATCCCGGATATGAGATAAACAAAGCCGCTGTCTTGTTGATCAAACATTAACACTCATATTATCGTATTAGAATACTACATATAATGATAAATTACTCGCGTATGAGTCATTCAGTAAATGGGAACGGTTTCATTTTGTAGTACATAGACGCTATCGTTAACGTTATGAAGTGAATTTCTAGAACAAATTTTGAGGCAACGTGATCAGGATCAAACAATGAGCGGGCCCTTGTGATGCTTACCTTAAAACGAACGACTGAACTCCATCAATGATCCGGGACTTTGAGATCAAATGCCAAAAAATGTATGACCGAGTAAGGAAAAAAGTGAACAGATTATTGTGGCGGCCCACGTTTTTCTGGGATGCTTCCCTGCCTCCAACTAATTCCCGAGAGGAAGTGGGCATCCTCTTTTTGGCCGAAAAAAAACAATGCAGCATCTAATGCCCATTGCACCATGCATCGAACTGACCTGTGTTCGGAGGTACAACCAAGTCAATCATATTCTTCTTCGCTTTCAAGGGCCATATCTTCCTCAGCGTCTGCCGCAGTTCCTCGTCTGCTTCATCCATTTCTTCTACTACAAAACAGATATGCGCAAAGTTGAACGCAGTAAGGAAATTCAGAAGGCAGAAACCGAGGTCATGAACCACTTGTTCCATGTGGTCGTTGAATCGTTTAGGTTGCCACAGAAGAAGGCGAATCATGGAGAATAGCTTCAGAACGAATTCATATCAAAACCATACCATTTTTGAGCCCATATACGTGTAGAAGTTATTATAAGTAATTCATTAGCAAACATTTCCAATGTCAGTGTAGCTGAACACATAATTACACCCTTCTTCCCTTTCTATAGATAATGTTATATTCCTGCCATGTGCCTTTCTACAGATAACGTTATATTCCTGCCATGTGCCTATATATAAAACGATTTCTCTCTTCTAGCTGATTATGACTTCACTGGTTGAGAATCCAACAAATCAGATCTTCATACAACATCCCGTACTTAGCATCTGCCCTCGTCACATCTTTATCCACTAACCATTATATGAGCGCAAAAAGTTTGCGTTGGTTCCATCCACCATCTCAAAGTATAAGAGCGAAAATATTTTTAGCTTTCTTCAAATCTGGCACAATTGGTACCCCCTCCTCCTCCCTTACCTCCTGACCACTTCTTTCCCCGAGATCTCTCACGGACGATCTGTCCACAACCAGGTCATTTACTTCTCCTACTGCCATTCATAGGCGCCTCTCAGACGCGAATCATTTGGTGCCATTAAAAAATTTCCACAATGGCGCTCACGGTCAATCTCATCGCCTATGGGCTAACACATCTTAGTTTCAGGTCTAATTATGAAAAGAAAAAAAAACCGAATGCCTCAATATCCGAGCAAAAAAGACGCGACCTTCAGTCATCCTTAACGCGACTTAACACAATTTCATAACGCAGCCTTCAGTTTTCTTCACCTTATTGGAATTCTTCCTTTTACCTACTCGAAAGAAAATAAATTTTTGAAATTTTTTAAATATGTGAAAACACGTGCCAAATGGAGAGTATGGCAAGCGTTTTACCGACTTACCATTAAAACAGTCAGTTTGGCAAACTGCTTACAAATGACGCAAACTGAAATTTTGCCGGTCTCGACCGTTCATATTAAATCTTATATTTAGCGTTTCATTTTCTGTGGTCCAACTAGTGAATATGCAGTCCGACCGCAGTAAGACTTTTTCTCCTTCTAAGGAACCATTAGCGTGCAGAGTTCGACGAACGTCTTTGAATGTGGATGCAAGATATATTCCTATCACGCAGATTATATTTAGCAAATCTAATAATTATGGTTGAGTCCAGCGGTTTCAGACTTGATTAAAATCACCTAACAGACGCAAACAAATATAGGCACAAGAAAGGATAACGTGCCATCGTATAATGTGTTTTGGCAAACTGCAAATTTGCCAAAACACATGAAAAGGAAAAGGCCATTACAAAAGAAAGAAATGGGCGTAAAAAAATTCAGTGCACTTACCAGGTCGCATTTTGATACTGAGTGATTCGCGAATAAGGGCGAATAGGGTGGTTGTGAAATGAACGGTACCGTCCTCGGCTACTGGCATATTCATTCGAATGAGGTGTTTATAGGCGAGACGGTAAGGGCATTTACGACCAAAACCGACTGGAGGAGCAATGTTTCTCAACATTTCGTACATATCCGTATAGTGAATTCGTCCTCTGCAATTAACCTTTTAATCAGTATTCATAAGCAAAAATGACAATTTCCTTCGGTCTTTTACGAGGAATCTTGATTAAATCGTCGTTAATGTGGGAGATTAAAGAGCCTAAAATGATCGATTACAAAATGGACAACATTAAACGATTTTAAGAAAACTTCTTTCTGGTGGATTCCAAATTGGTCTCACAAAAATATATATTGAAATGGCCACTTCTTCGACTTGAAACGAATACAACGAGCCTCCGTTTATCTGAATGAAAGCGTCAAAGGCGCTTCCGATGTGGTCACTCACGAAGATTCGTTTCCTGATTTCTCCCCTTTACCTTCGGCGACAAGGTCGATATCCGATAATGTCTGTCCTAAGTTGAAGACGGCTCTCTGGGAAACAGCGATGAACCACCACGAAATAAAAGCAAAGGAGCTTGAAGATGCAAAGAGACGAATGTAGGAAATTACAAAATTTAACGGCACAACATTGTTTCGCTACGGTAGAAGGATTTATTAGCTTTAGTGCAACGGCCCATACCACGCGTCGCCTCCAAACCTTGTTGTTTTGAAAACAACACGGTGCAGTTACCGCTATATTTGATTTTGCACGAGCAAGCAGCGGGATTTAGATCGATATAGCTTACATAAAAAAAACACCTGAAGAGGATGGGAGGGGAAGGTGCTGGGGGGGGGAGGGGAAGGAAAGGGATAGAAAAAGGGAAGAAGATGAAAAGAAGCGCAGCGAC
This sequence comes from Toxocara canis, assembly GCA_000803305.1. Lineage (NCBI taxonomy): Eukaryota > Metazoa > Nematoda > Chromadorea > Rhabditida > Toxocaridae > Toxocara > Toxocara canis. The sequence goes on along the minus strand of JPKZ01000425.1, from coordinate 21,738 downwards.
ACGATGAGGAAAACATTCACTGATCGAAAGCACCAAGCGTAACTTCAATCCAGCGATTACGACGCATTGAGGACCTTTTTTTTCAGAGCAAATTCGATGATGAAGATATTCGATGTCAAAAGGAGACTGTCAGGTGAAGCAATGGCTCCGATAATAACAATGTTTTACACGAAAAATTATTTGAAAAAAAGACGTTAAAAAAATGATACACGTGGGATGAAGCATTCTATTCTCTTCATCATAGCGAACTGTTTCTTCCCCCTTGGTGTCTGCATAACATTAAAAAACCGACAATCGGGGTCATTATCTTCCGAAAATACAACCATAATCGAACTTACGTAGCAGCCGGATCATAGTCAGCCCAAACTCGAATGAATTCGTCCAAATGATGAGGGCCTAAGATCGAGCTGTCTCGAGTCAGGTAGTCAAAATTATCCATAATAACTGCCACGAATAGATTCAACATCTCAAACAATACAATAATTAGCGATTGCATTTCAACAAGTGCCTGTGCACGCATACAAAAAATGCTCCATATTTCTAAACTAGTACAATTTTGAATGCAACTGTTTTACATAATGCAACAGATGTTATACCTGAAAGGAAACAAAGAGCATCTTTTGCTCATTTATAACAAAAGTCCGAGGAGGCAACTAGCGGACAAAAAAGGCTATAGATTTCGCCACCGTTCCTCCCCCCTCCCCCCCAATGCTCACACTGCTCACACTTCCCACTTCCCTCAACTGCCTATCAAGCTCAGTATTTCCAAGCAGATTTCATTTGAAGATGAAAACTGTGAGTGTAATGCATCCGTTCGTGCCAACCCCATTCAAAGTTGCTCATGATTGGATGGCGCTCGCAAAATAGTCAATCAAACTACTAAAAACAGTTTCAGCTATCGTGAAAAATAAATTGATTGAGGAAAACTTGTCGTAGTGCTCACAAGAAAAGATGAGAGGAAAACAAATGAAGTGAAATATGCGTAAGACATCTGTGTGCCACAGGTGGGTCCTTTTACAAGATTCATTTCGAACGTGTTTGGCTTCGCGCAATACTTGCCGGCCGTACACGCCATCATTATATCTTGCCATGCTTCGCCCGTTGCACACCTGAACTAGGTTTATTAAATTGTGCACCTTTCATAAGACGTTATTACAACTGAACAGCCGGCACAATACTGTCTGTATACTGCCAAACCTAATATACAGCTCAGTCATATGACAGTAGGGCGCACTCCAAGACCTCTATCGATCATAAGCGGTTACACAAAAAGCTCATACTGACGCTCAAAAACACTACTTTCGAATGCACGTTTACTAGTTACTCTTTTCTAGTTTAGTTTGTTATCTCTTCACATTTTACGACGTGTTGTGTCTACGTAAAAGTGATACCAAAATAATATTTCAAAAAATGGGCAATTTCAATTCATTTCTCCCCAATACATCACCACATCAATTTGCTTCCTTAAGCAGATGAAATGAAAGAAAAAATCCGAAAAGAGTGAATTTTAGGGAGAAAATTTTATCGCTCTTTTTAAACCTAAAAGTCACTCATTCAAATGTAGACAATCAAGTTCCGACTGGTCAACGCAGAGAGTATGCGTCCAGGATTCCATCTTTCATAAATTCCCATGCATATTCCGAGACATTTGGAAATAAAAATCTATGCGAGAACAACATATGAAATTATTGCAGCTCGCATTTCAAATTTTACACGGCATTCTTCCTATACGTCATAACTAAGCATCGCGAACAAGACAGGAATTGAAGTGTGAAGAAATTATGCATAGCAATATCGGTTCTGTTTGAATGCTCGCTTTCCAAAACGGATTTCTGGAAAGGCTTTCTTCCACTTCTAGCATTAATTATGTTCCATATTTTTGCTTAGAATGTAGAAAAAAACGCGAGTTCTCTGCAGTACCAGCTCTACTATTTTACACCAATCGTAGGCCATTGAATTGGCAGCCAACTAACATTCGTATCGCAACGCAAACTATGGCAGCCATAATTTAATACTATTGAAATGATGTTGCCTGAAAAAATTCCATGCAGAATAAGTTGTTAGCGCGCCTAGCATGCGGCATTTAAGTGTAAATAAACGCACTTGGGTTTAGCATGCACAAAATGACCACATAGCACAGGCGTATCAGTGCTGTTACTTTTACTAATTTTTTTTGTCGCTGTCAATAATCAACTGCAAATAAACAACATACAGCTCTCGTTTACGCAATTCGAAATTAGATTCGTATACCTACCCTGCCTCATCNAATGGTACTGTGCATCGAAAACCAGAAATTAGCCATCGCCGAGAGAGAGAACATTAGATTACAAACCAGTCTCAAAATTATCCCACTCATACATTAACCCTCCCCTCCTCCCCATTCTCTACTCACCCTCAATAAACCTTTTTTTTTTCCTGCATAAACAGTTCGTGGCATTAAATTCGAATGCAAAATTCGGAAAAGAATTTGTGTCTTAAACGTGCCGCGAGTGGACCAGCATGACACACAAAACCATGGAAGTCTCTGCGTTTTGGTTGCAAATTTTATTTGTCTGAAGATGGACGAGTGGGCAGAAGAAGGAAGGCCGAACGCAGGGAGCATGCAACATTGGCATGTATCCCCCCCCCCCCCCCCCAAAAAAAAAAAAAGAAAAAATATTCAGTTTTCTATGATGTGCACGAAAACGATATACCTCACACATTATTGATGCACATAATGAATTCCAGCATAAAGAATTTGATTCTCGAAAAGCATTGAAGTGAATGGTTATTGAGGACAGCAGAGTCTATTTAAATAGATAAAATGCCTTAGTTGTAATAAAATTTCTTATTGTATGAAAGTAAGAAGGAAGAGTTCTCCATATATTAACAGTTAGATAATTCCTCTTAAATAAGCGATTGCTTAAACTAAATAAACCTGAAGAGGAGAATAACGGAATTGAAGAACGACTGAAAATTGTTGTGACGATTGATCTCTGTTGTGTTGTCTAACCATATATTGCCAAACACCTGAAACAGCCCCACTTGCACAAACTACAAACAACAATAAAAGCTACGTGCAATTAGTTGTTAAAATTAGTCAACTATGCATTCGAAGCGATCGAATTAGGCCGCCAATTAGTAGCTTCACTCCTTAGCTGCAAATGCAACCAAACAACATCACAAAATTAAGTACATATTGATCGATGCAAGCGAGATCTGCTTGCCAGTTTCGAAAGAAGTGGGAGATGCGGAATACTCTATCACGCTGAACGGTCTGTTATTTTTGTTGAAGAAGGCAATCTTCGGCAGCTCTCCACTAACGGGGAGTCCCGTCGGCTGCTACATCTCATCTCGTCAGGATAGCAGCAGCTGGGCGCATGGAATGACTTATCGTTTAGATGGAATGTTAGTAGATTGAGAATATAATGAAGGTGATGTTAAACGTTTCAGGCAAATGTTAGCAGATGCAGTGTCGGATGGTAGCCACTAATAAATTAGAACAAAAGTTCTCTAAACTGCTTATATAATTTGGAAAAGATGTAGTGCTTATTAAAGCGTCTTGATTAGGCTCGCTTATAGCAAAGAGTAATATCGATGAGCAAAACAATTTCTCATATACATACAAACAGCGTAATTCATTGCACGTACCACACAGAGCTGCTGAATGAAAACAGTAGCAGAAACTTGTTTTTGCTCCATTTCCAGAATAACACGTTTGGTTGCAAATGCTACAAGAGTGTTGACAGATGTGTGTAGACAGATAGAGTGCTTAAGCTGAATTCGCTGCTTATAATAGCTTCGCGTTCACCTACCAACGAACAATGTCCAATACTCTTGCAAACACTACTCGTCGAGTAACGTTCAAGACGCTTGAACAGCATTCTGCCCATTCTACGTTCAAGACGCTTGAACAGCATTCTTGGCGTTCTAATCAATGCATAAAGCCGAGCAAAGTGAATGACAACGATCCGTCCATCATATGCTGCGATCATCCTATACGAGCAAGCCGTTCAAAGGCGCGTAGCATAAGCATCATCACCTCTACGTCACGAACCATAAGGTTCGTTTCTTCTAATTAATTTACCTAAAGAGGACGAGAATGGCGTGAAAAAAGCTGATAAAGTTCGAGTTGCGATTGATTTCAGTCGACGAATCGAATGCGATATTACCAAATAGCTGCATAAGAAATGCTCAACACAGTGCGTTCACGATACAAAACACAATATAACCGGGGCTTTATAGTGGCCCAATACAACAACTTCATAGCGAATTTGGCCTCAGTATAGCGCGACCCTTCCCGCTCAGTAAAAGGTTCCACAAAATTGGCAAAAAGCTCCATTTTCACAAAATTTTCAAAAAGCTCCACTTTCACACAACTTGCAAAAAGCTCCATACTCATAAAGTTTGTAGAAAGCTCCATTTTCACAAAATTTGTAAAATGCTCTATTTTCAGAAAATTTGCAAAAAGCCCCATTAAGGGTTCATCAAAGTACCGTTCGAAACGAATGGCAAAACAGTCTCAAGGGTGCATCAGAGTGGTGCCGAATTCAAAAGACTTCGTATGCTGCTCCTCTTGTGTGTAAGCCTTATATCAACGACAAACGGTTGCAACATTGGTATTTTCATCTATTATTTCTTTCGAAGCAAATCGCACACTTGTACCACTCGTATCACATGGAAGCCTAATAAACTATACTACAACCTCGGCCAGTATATCTGCAGTTATCTTCGTACAGATGAAGTAAAAAAGAAAACAATGTGAAACAAGAATACGAGTCTTATTCATGCTCTACGAGGAGAAATGTTGCTTTGATCTCGTGATAAACAACCTGAAATATTTCACTCATTAATCCCATTCCGCTAAAACAATCAATGAATGGAACGGAATCTGACCTGCATTCCAACAATCGCATAAATGAAGAACAACATCCCGATTAAGAGGCATACGTATGGCAATGCCTGAAATATTTAGATATCACATTAAACGCAAAAACAAAAACAATAACATATCACTCGGTTTGTTCAGTCTTCTTTCTAACATACTGTTCTAAGAAATGGTAATACCTGTTGATGCTATCGTAGATCATTTCACAACTTTCACCTGCCCAGCTGAAGATAAGGAAGAGAAAGTTAATTTGGAAGTTTTCAGCTCGTCGTTCAATTGACTTAGCAACTGTATTTTTTTGAAAAAGTTATGAAAAGAGAGGTGAAACAGAAAAAGAAAAAACGAATGCGAATGCATACCAAGTGGCTGGCACGATATGTGCTTTAGCTACCAGTCTACTCAGCATCTAAGCCGCGTTCCACACGCTGATATAATAAACAATGAAAGATGCAGTTTATTTTTTTCTTAAACTGATTCAATCGAACATAAATGTCTACTCCTATTTAAAGATTCATATTTTGGCAATTCGATCGTTTGCAAAATGCATGCGAATTCCTTCGTACGCTGAGTTGCACAAAAGTGGTTCGAAGGAGGTAAATTTGATCCACTCGAAAATTCATGTAACCTGGTAACTGTAGGCTACAGATGTGTTAGTTGGTCGTATTTGGTGGCTCATCGTCTCCGATTCTTGATTAGAAACTACTTCACAGACAGGCAGACACGCATGGAAAGTACGCGAAATATCATGCCATCGTTTCGCATTTTACATAAAAATGAGGCGGGAATGCGCACCAGAGGATTCGCACATTGTACGTCCGGGTAATTCGTCCATCAAATCAAACGATTTCATAAACTGCTCGCAAATGACAACAACTAAAATTTCGGCCAACTGAAGTGCTCGTATAAATCCTCTACTAAACATCCATGCGCCCACCATCCAACCGGTCTAATGTTCAACCTGATCCAATCACAAGAAAGGGCATGCAAAGTTTTTCCCCTTTAAGAGGACATGTAACTTCTTCCCAGGCCAACGAACCGGAATGAAAATGGGTAGAGGGGAACCTACGGTGTCGGTAGCACTTCCCCGATTTAACAGCACAGCTTCAGTTATTCCCGAGTTGGAAATGCTTGATAGACACATATGCCTATGAACGCTCATACCCGATTTCGGCAAAATGCCTTTTCCAAACCTCACGCATGCGAAAGCTCATAAAATAAAACGCGGTCGCAAAACGGTGCACTTGAAAGTTGAGGACCTCAAGTGACTTCACAATTGGGAGCGGATCAGTTCATCTAGAAATCTCTTCATTTGAAAAACACGAACGAATTGAGACAATAAAAAGAAATTCAACCTTAAACGACTGTACGAACGTCCATAAGAGGATTCGAATGGTGTATCCCTGTTGTAATAGACGAATGAGGCGTGCTGCACGGAAAAGACGTAGGAAACCAAGCGATACAAAGTGACCACCAAATTCGGTGACTAACGCGTCAGTTATCGATCCAACCACAGTGATAAAATCGAAACGATTCCAGCCGTCACGAAAGTAGTTCTGTAAGCTTCCTCTTTTTTACCTTTCACTTTCATCAAATGATCATTTATTAATAAACCAAGACGTCTTCGCGTGTTTGTTAAGCACGATCACAAGAATTTCCACTGTGAGAAAATCCACTCCATAACGCAACCCAAAAGAGGTGTTTTACAAAAATTTCTGTGGTCACTAAACTCCATGCAGTGCCAAACAAGAGACGAAAAGAAAGCGTAGAAGTAAGTCCCCAGTCTCAACACCCCATGCTGGAAATGCCTGCTGGTGAGTTCTCCTACTATTGGACGAACATTATCAAAGCTGAGCAACAGAATGCAATGCTGCACTTATGGTTGACGCTCGTATCAGATACTAACTGAACCGCACACGAGACTGAAAAGCAGCAATGCAATAAATGAAAAAAGAAAACTGCGTCTTTATAGCAACGATTCACTAAAGTGAAGAAGAATTAGTAACGAAAATGTTGTCGTTTTCAAAAAAGTTTTGGATAATGATAAGTAACTGCACAGATCTACTTAAATCAAATGAAAATATTGCATTCCCCTACTGATTTTTTGGACATTCGATCCGCAAACGCTCTTTCAAACGCGCAATTTTTTCGCAAAACTGAGGTCCACATTCTTCTAAGTCAAAACGAAAAAAGATTGGTATGAGGACACCATTTTGGGATTGCCAGTAAATTATTTCCTCATGAATAACACCACTGTTCACAAGCAAACGACCGCTTATGTGATATTAAACAAAGGATGGTTAAATATACCCGAACTCCAAACGCCAGTATTTTCAATATGGATTCGACAGTGAATACAGCGGTCAGTGCAGTGTTGAAGAACCGTAGAATCTTTTCGTAAAATTCCGAATTGCCATGAAACTAAAATAATACTGCAAGCAAAGTGAACAGCACCAAGAGAGAGAGAAGCGCTATTCTGCCTTAAACACATTTACTAAATATCGTGTAGCTGACGAGAAAGAAATTTAGTAAACGAATTTACACGTTCAAAACTGCGAAACCTTAACCATGAACTGTTATGCAAATGAAACGACGCATCCCCACACCACACACATACGGCGGAAAACACTCAACATTTTGCGTCAAACGATTTCTGGTAAAAGGTAAGCGATCAAATCGTTCGACGAGAAATGGCAAATGGTTAAACGATCCGCCGTAATTTGATAATACTCTTTCCTTCACTTCATTCTTACAAAAACTTCTACCTTCCAAACTTAACGTTCGCTCGCTGTTCAGGTAACATTTGCTTCTGTCACACTTGTTCAACGGCAGTACTCTTTTTATCTTAGAGCTCAGTGGGTTCTTTTTTTAACTCACTGACACCTATTATATCGTTTTTTACTCTTATTATGCTTATAAGGCGAAAAAAATTCAAAGCAGTATTTGATGGAAGTATATAATAATACTTGCCGGAGGTGTGCATTTTACCACGGCTTCTATAAGCAATTTAAAACTCTAATTTAACCGTTATCTCGTTACGTAATCGAGTATTTACTTTCCAAGCGGTCAGGAAAGTCAGGACGGCGATCACAGCTTGATTTGGTTTTAAACGCTACTGAAGCTACACACAGCCAGTTGATCGACAAACACAGCATTGAATTTTCTCCTATTCGATCACGAATGTCGATCATGGTATGCCTCCTCCACCCCTCCCTCCCCTCCGGTTGTACACAATAGAACCATCACAAGTGAGTTAGTTTTTCGAATCCTTCTCCTTATTCCCCTGCTCAGTTAAAAAGATGCCCATAATAATTCTGATGATAAAGTACAGATTCATCATCTTTGTAGATTATTTTTTCCGACCCCTGGCCTACTTATCTACAAAAACTATTCACAGCAAAGTTAGTGGCAAAAAATTGCTCGGCAAAATTGGAATCTTCGTAGCTCTCCTATTTCGAGGAACGATCTCTTTTCAGTGACATCGAATCCTGTACGGCAAAAATTCAACAGAAATCCCGTAGAAAGTTCCTCGAACTAAACAAGCGGAAGAATTAATTATTCTTGCAATATTCAAGCGCTAACAGCATTGTTATATGAAATGGATACACAGAATTTTTTTAAAAAAGCAGAGGAAATGCTTATTTTTAACACTCAAAAATCCCGCCAAAACGAACGATAGTAAATAATGATGGAGTAGTCACCTTCATCATGAGGATGATGGTATTGCAACAAATCATCGCCATAATAAAGTACTCAAATGGAGTTGAGGTAACCAAACGCCAAATGCGATATTTCATTGAATTTTTATCTTCGGGCATAAATAACGAACGAGGTCGAGCGTTCAATGCAAAATCGATACACTGTTTCTAAAATCATCTTTATTCACAATATATAATGCATGTATATTGCCAAAATCACTAAAACATTACAGGATAGACATGGAATTTCAAAGGGAATGACTATTTTTTAAAACTAAAATTAATGATGATTTTTACTGAAATTTCAACATTCAATCATAAAATATTTCACAAGCTAGTTATTTATAACAAAAGTTTGCTACCCGGTCGCAAGATTATGTTAACGATAGTAGCATTTAAAAAAACCTTTTCTAATAAACTTTAACCTTAGCTATTGTAAGGCTGACTTGAAAGTAGGAAATTCGTTGTTGCATATTAACAAATGACAATCTCTTTCTCACAGATTGATCACTTTCACTTTCACATATATGACGAGCGGTTGGTGCATGTTATTTGCAATTAGCAACATTTCCAGTTATGTACTAGCAAAATTTCACTATAAGAAAATGTACGCTTCGATTGTTGAGAGATAATTTATTTATAGCAACAAGTGACGCAGACTTAAGCAGTATATAATGAGGTCAAATAAAGATTGAAATTCGGAGAGTTCAAAAACACGCAATTTCCACCTTTTAGTGCATCAGAACAAAGAAGACGAGGCTATAAGAACGGTTCGCTGCATTAATTCCCTCCTCCCTTCAGCTCAAAATTCGACAACTTGCTTTAGTTCGCAGTTACGAATTAAAAACTTTAAAAAACGTTTCATGCCGAAGATAAAGCTACTCATCATTTTCAAAGGCATCATCAACAGCTAACCTGATTTTTATCGAGATCACCCTCAGAGAGCTCAGCTTCGCCCTGTTCTTGAAATGTGATAATGATTAAGGCGACAAAAATGTTGACAAAGAAGAACGGGAACACAATAAAGAACATCACGTAAAATAGCGCTACCTGCAAATGCATGTATGTGTTATATCAACAGAGAACATTCACATAAAAACGCCGATTGAACATTCCCAGTTTAACACTTACTGCAGTTGATTTCAAAATTGCGCGCCCCCAACACCGCGACTCTTCGAATTCAGCTCCTCTCCTTCCTCTAAACATAATTTCCGCATTAAATTCTGCGTTCGACTTCTGCAGGTGGGAATTCATACCCATACGTCGAAATTCAGTCCTCCATTTCAAATTCAGTCCCTCTCCGTTAATGCAACTCGTAAGAATTCATCTTAACTTCAGTCACCACCCGAACACCTAATGGAAGCCATTCCACCCAAGCTTCTGTCTCTTAATATATAGGCTTCATTTGAAGACACGTTTAGCATGAGCCTTCTCCTTTCTAAAAGTCGCTTCTTACTTTAACACATTGAAATACGACAGTATGAAGTCTATTCAACGATTTGAATTTGTTAACTTAAAAAAACAAGCCTTAGTCGTATTGACATTCAGTAGATTTTATGAGCTACTACCGCTTTATGGTATAATATCGACCAAACTGTGACCAACAAATTTCAATTCTTCTTTGATATGTGAACTAAACTATGGTCACTGACAATATGAAAACGTGAAAAACAGCCTGGTTAAGCGGCGATTTAGCGAAACAACTATCAAATGCTGATCACATATTTTAGAATGGCGGAGAAATGCTCTTGTTGGGAATGATAGTCGATTCAGGTCTGATGGTAAATGATGCGATCCGAAAATATTGCCTCATCTGTCTCCAGGATCCAACACTGAACTACCATCGAAATGCACCACCATGAGCATTTTAATAACCTTAAAAATTTTTAAAGTATTGAATGTCTGCTACCACTGAGCAGCACAGCTGGATCGAATAAAAACGGCATACCTCAACTCGGAAGAAAGGAGACGGCCCTTGATCTTCCTCAGTCGTGTCCATCGAGTTTTGTCTAATTCCTGGCCAACCTTCACCAGTAGTCACCACAAATAATGTTAGCATTGCGTTGATCGTGTTATCATAATTGAATGGCCGAAGACGCCATTCACGCATTTCCACGCGTGGTGGCTCGTTCTGTAAAAATCCATCTTGAGCAAATAAGATCGACTATAAACAATACAGAACAACTTGTTTCATGCTGACCACTAATCGCTGCAGAAGACAGGGCTAAAAAGCTTAGACAATCACGATTCCAACTTAAGAGATTAAAAACAAACAAACATCGATTAAAACAGGTAGCATTTCAAAACACACTGAACCAATAACTGTTTTATATTGTCGCTCAATAGTCCACAAGAGATTCCTCTGTATATTTTTGAGCCATATGAACGGAGATCTCTCATTCCTCTCTCTTCAGTACGTGCCCGCAAAAAATTTTCACAGCCTTTCGAATATGTTCTTTTTCACTCGTTTATATTCAAAGCGTATGCAGAGACAATAGCGCACTTTGCTATCTGCAGCAAATGCAGATTTCACTTCTCAGTATTAGGCGCTTTACTGACATGCAAATTTCAAAGCACATTTACGTTTCAATAAGAGTTTCAGTGTACTTCATTTGTACAGACACGCAGTAGCAGGACGTTTCGTTCATTCCATTAGGACGGCGCTAACTTCATTCATCAGGGCAATGGTCGGCTGTATTTTTGTCAAATTTTCATCGTTTGCAGCTTTTACAGGTTTGTTATATTAAAATTCAACCGCAGCTAACAGAACTGGCGGAAAGCGATGTCAGAAGGATGAAAGGGTGAACGGCGGAGGAGAGCAGGAGAATTCTAAAATGAAAAGTGAAGTGCAAAAAAACGCAGATATTCAACACATTTTTCACCAAGATCAGTTCCAATGGAATGAGTTACGCTAAGCTAAACTGCTGAAACTTGGAAGGCTGCTTTTACTTTTTCTTGGGGGCTATCCATGATCAAGGTTTAACGCAATCGCGCCGCATAGGCTCTCGATCGGTAGCGGCTATTCTTCAGCTGGGCATCGTTTTTTTGGTTTAAACATTGCTACGCCGTGGAAAATCGTTCATCAGCTGTTCTCATTACCCGCCACGTCATTTGCCTACTGTGTTCCCTCCCCATAAAAGGTTTTGTATCCATTTTCTCAACTTAAAAAGAATGAAAATTTTTCTCAGTCCTATCTCTAAGCCTCAGCATTCGGATCTTTGCTGAATTGGCAACCTGAAATCTCTATCGCAATTACGCATCGAATGCTAAAATAACTAAATTCTCTCCGATATTTAGAAAGTTATCAAATTTCACGTTTTCTTCACAGGAAACATATTTTCTATGATTTCTTTGGAGACTGTTATTCCCATTATGCGTGTGGGAAGGGTTTTTTGCATTGATCATCTTTGCGGGCGATATCGCAATTTTTTTAGCGAACACGCATTTCGTACAATCGCTTCGAGATGAATCGATCTCGAAAAACGCTTCCAAACAAATTTGCAACTATCTGTTTCGAGCAAAGAAATAAATAAGTAAATATATATATACATATATATATATGTATATATAGAAGTTACTTGTTTCTTTTCTGGTTTTGTTTAAATTTTAATTGCACACAGTCGTGTCAGCTAACATTCAAATTACTATTCAATAATCGAAATTTTGCGCGATGTTTGCTATGAAAATGGCTTAAAAGGTTGAATGGTTAGTAAACACATTAAAAGCTCATTTCCATCTAGATCTCTGGCGAATCACTTAATCAAACTCGAACTAAATCCATGAACTATCCTTATGCATCTTCGTAATCCAGCGGCCAAAATATGGAGTTTTCATCTTTTGGTGTGTAAAAAAAATTCCCCTTTTAATTGTCATTATGGTGCTCAATAAAGCAGAGTTGCTCATCGCTTCCATACTCAGCCTCAGCATATCACAGCAGTTTGAAGTGTTGTTTTAAGATTAGAAAACAGACACACTTCTTCCCATACAAACGATTCTTCATTGCTAAATTTACTATAACGGTTTTAACGTTACATCCAATTACGCTATTTTACCAAAAAGCTTCGCATCTTTCCAGTCTAATGTGTTATACTCCAACACAATATAAGGAACCGTATATCATTGGTACCAAGAAAGTGGTAAAAGGATACCACTTGAGTCATTATAAGAAACTTTCTGAATTTATACTTCTTATACCCCAATGGAAGTACAGAATGTCTATACCAAATAGATTCCAGAAATAGTGCAGATATCAAAACAGAGTACCATCATAGTGCAAAAGCATTCATGCGAAGACCGAATTCGGAAAAAATCAAAAAAAAAGGCCGCACAGTAGATATGAACAATGGCCAAACAACATTTGTCCTCCTGACTCTTTGAATTCTCATCTGGAAGCAAGCGTTGAGCTATGACCAATTCATCGGGGATTTACAGGACTTTTCTTCGAATTTTTGATGTCGTCTCGATTAACTTTCAGATATTCTCACCCAGTACATCCTCATTTCGTACTGATCTTTAAAAAAACCGCCATTCTCGAAAACGTCAGTGACAGCTAAGTAGAAATTAGCGTTGCAATTATCCCTAATGGATACAGAAAGAGAAGACATCCAATAGAAATACCTGGTTGTCGAAAACAAAGAACTGTCCATGGCATTCATGCGCGTATCGCTTCGTCTTGTCGGTACAGAAGAAAAATTTTCCATTGAACAGTTGTACGGCGATAACACCAAAGATGAATTGAAATAAGAAGTAGACGACAAGAATGTTGAACACATTCTTTAGCGAATTTACAACACAATCGAACACCGCCTCAAATTTTAGTGATTTTCTGGAGCATCGCTATACTTTTATTATATTTCTGTACAGCCAGCTAGATAACAATTACTGTCTAACAGCTAAATCCGGCACAATGCACGAGCTCAACACACCCTCTTTCCTTTTCCTCTTCTCCAATAGACGGTTGGCTACCAAGAGACCTCAATATTCCACTGTTTCTTCCTCCTCAAAATTATTTCCGCACCAAATTGCAAAAGATGTTGTACCCGCTTATACCATATTACCTCAAAACATTACTGCGTCGCCCGACTAGCACATAAATGATGCCGTTCTAGCGCTAATGTCAGTGCTAAAAATCAGAGGCGACACGATGAAGAGGCAAAAACCATTAAGCATGCGATTTAAATGGTATTCTGCGACGATAGACGGCGGGGGGAGGGAGCATACCGTTGCTTCAACAATCTACAGGCGTGCACAAGCGGTTTAATAGGAAGGGAACGGATCCTTTTAAATAATTCGAGGAGCGCTTCGCAAAGGTTAGTACAGGGAAGCAGAGGGAGGACTAGATGGAGGGAACCCGCTTGGAAAGCACTTCTGCCATAGACGCACCTTGGGCGATAACACGATCAAGCAGGAGCATAAAATGGCGAACCACCCTCTCGTTGAGCATGAGGCGACTCCCATGCGATGTTCCCAACCGAGAGCAGCCTAATGCAACAAAAAAAAAAGTAGATGCAGTTTCGAGTTTACGATGCGTAAAGACTGGAAAGTTCTTAGCCAAAAGGACT